>BSBK01005886.1:0-145353 GCA_027943335.1 Chamaecyparis obtusa
ATCATCCTCCTAATATGCATCATCCTTGGAACCTCCTCTTATGAGCTTCCTTCCACCCATGTAGAAGTAAATCTAGGAGAATGAAACCCATAACCTATCATTCTTATTTTCCAACAGTTTTGACCATCCAGTCTAACATTGCTGTAGGTCTGTTTGTGTGTTCTATCTTTTTCGTGCATCCAAACTGTAAGGAAGTGCCCCAACAAGCACAACAAGAACTGCTACTGTGGGAGTTTCAAAACAAACAGGATGAATCAAATCCTCTTCTGTCGTCTTCTTTAAAGTACACACAATCACTGGAGGAGATTTGAGGTTTAACACTTCAGCATCGCAATGGAAAATCTGAACCCTTGATATTTTAATGGAGTCCTATTGACATAGGTTAGTACTATGATCTTTTAAATAAATTTGTAAAATAAAATCACACGGTTTAGATTTTGTTAGAAGATTGTCTGTACGCACTGAAAATTTTAATAATCTCATGTTAATCGGGACGTTCTTCAGGGTCATGGAGGGCTTTGTTTACCTGAATTTGAGTTGGGTTTATTTTGAATACTGAAAAATGACATTCTTTGCATTTGCATTAGAACCCATTTGGTTGAGTTGAGTAAATTAACCATTTATAATTTGTTTCTTAGCGAACAATTCCCACAGCTGCCATTTCGCTTCTTTCAGTTACATTTTTATGTAGAAATTTGTTCGTAAAAGTACTTCGGATGCAGTACGAACTGTTTTTCGTAAACTTCATTAGATTAGGTTATGATGATATATGCTTCTTTGCATAGATGCCCTCTTCAATGTTTTCGGGTCATACTAAATTTCTAATTTCTGACATTCATTATAAAAGGTCCCTAGTCACTTGCAGACATTGGTTGGACTAAATACCTGGGCGAACAGTTGGAATAGTACTAAGTTATTATGTTGGTGCGAATTTGTAACCAAATATACAACTTTAAGCTTCGTTGCATTTGGTATGTTTGCAGGTTTAACAATCATATCCTTCGTTTGTTTGCTTGGCGGTCAGGTGTGTGTATACATCTCCCTTGTTCAACTTTAGCATTAGTTTGGTTTTTGAATTACCCTAGCCTGTGATTTCCGCCTCTTGGATTCAAAATTTCTTTGGCTGGATCTTTTCCTTGGAATTTGTTAGAACCGTTTGCTCAATGTAGAAGAACTATTTGGTGTTTAATGGGGTTAAGAGATAATATTTTCACAGTCCATGGTAGTGTAATCAAGAATGCTTATATTAAAAGCTCTCAGCAGTTTTATCCAGAAGCATTCTTGGTTGTTCTAATGAGTTATTATATCTGCAGGTTTTGCAAACATTGGCATAGGTTTTATCCTTTTTGCTCGATCTACAATACAGTAATCTTTCTTCCTTTATTATCATCCTCAATGTTGAGACAAATGAATAGACATAAAATATATTGGTATAGATTGCAAAACTGGCATCTATATGCTATTGCCATCACAACATTGGTTTTAGCTCCTTTAGTTCTGTTTGTGGTGCGGTCTCCTAAAAGAGATAGCTATCTTTCTTCTCCTTCTTTGGGGGAGAAGTGGAACAGTATCCGCCCATTGGTGCAGTTCTCTCCAACATTTGAATATGTCAATGGATCCGAGGTTATTTGGCAAATTCCAGAATCTGCTAAAGGCGTCCTTTTTATTGCCCACGGGTGCAATGGAAAAGCCATCAACTTTTGGGACAGGAGTCCAAATTGTGCAAACTGTGTTGGACTGCCAGAGGAAAGGCTTCTTGTGCTGCACGCCCTTGCAAGAAAATATGCTGTTATTACAATTTCTAGCAAAAATGCATGTTGGTCAATTTTGAAGGAAAAGGAAAAGGTAAAGAGAATTCTTAAATGGTGGGTTCAGAAGAAGCGGCTTGAGGAAGTGCCTATGGTGGCACTAGGAGCTTCCTCAGGTGGCTATTTTGTATCTGCTTTGGCTGCTGAATTTCAATTGTGCCGCAATTACTATAATGATTGCAGAAGGTGTTTTTGGAGTAATGGAGGTCCAGACCAACTATCCTCCCACCCTTTTTGTTCACATGCCCAGGGACACGAAGAGAATGGAATTGATTATAAAGAATATGGAAATGTTGAAAGGGAAGGGCATTGATGTAGCTGAGGTGAGATGTCCTGAATTTCCCTTGACAGCAACTTTCTTATCAGATAGAATCCCAGGCTTGGATGAAAAGATTTCCCGAAGAATTTATGGAGTCTTCAAAGAGTCAAAAATTATAAATGAGAAGAATTATATGATTATGGATGGACGTAAAATCGACTGGAGGGAGCCTCTCAGAGAAAAACATGTGTTCTCTGATGCAAAGAATGAATGGGAGAGTCACATTCAGGAGGAGCTGAACCTTGCTTATGGCTACCATGAAATGACTAGTTTGCAGTCTAAGCAGATATTTCAATGGTTTGATTCTCACTTGTCTCATCACCATCAAACAAGTTGAGGCATGAGGGTTTGCAGATGTATGGTCTGGCTGAGGAGCTGAACCTTGCTTATGGCAACCGTGAAATGACTTGTTTGCAGTCTTAAGCAGATATCTCCATGGTTTGATTCTCACTTGTCTCATCATCATCAAACAAGTTGAGGCATGAAGGTTTTCAGATGTATGGTCTGGCCATGCAATTAATTTAGGGGTAAAAGAAATTTCTAATTAGCTATGTTGAAAGTTGAAACATCGCTTACTTCCAATTTTCCAAAGGCATTATGTCAGACTGGATGCCTGGCTCAGAAAGGTGGCCATTTTTGGCGCAGATAAGCCTAGTTAGTGTATATTTCTATCATGCCAAATTTCCTTTGTTACTCATTAAAAGTATGGTTAGTTGAATGGAATGGCTTAGTTCATAATCTATAAGATTCTTTTTGGTCCAAAATGGGGCTACTCTGTTTATAATATTTGTACATGAAATATACACTAACTTGGTCCAAAATGGCATGATAGATATATTTCTATCATGCCAAAATGGGGCTACTCTGTTAGATACTGATGTATTAATAACTACACGTGAAAGGGATGGTGCTGCCAGGTATGTTTTACTGCTTTCATAATATATTTTATTTATTACTATAATTTGGTTTATGGACTTTCCGTTGCATTACTAATACATGTGATACTACTTAAGGAAATCTATGTCCTCAAAGACACTGTAAAAATTGCTAGTGTCATCAAGAAACATACAAATGCAAATCCTTTATGGGCCATATAGATAATATGTATGACGAAACTATAGCCTAATCTGATGAACTTTTCAAAAGAGAATTTTGAATTGAAGTTTTTTGGTAATCAGTAGCATGCATTAGGTGTTTTTTCTCCTAGTGTAAATAGTTGATGTTAGCAGATATGTCTGGTTTAAGCATTCCTTTTCAGTATAAGTTTTTGTCATAGAAGCATCACTCTTGAGAAAAGTTCTGTAAATCTCAAGAAATCTCGACCTGCTACTTTTACCATGCCACTTCCTGAGTTTTTCTCAAGGTTCTCAAAAGTGTTCTGAAATATTTTCATATTCACCTATCTCTTTCATGATTCATTTTTATGCTTAGGGGAAGAAAAATACAAAGCGGAGGAAGACTGAAACATTTGATTATAAAGTTAAGGTTAGGGGATTTTCGATTTAAGTTTCAAGTTTTATACTGAATATATTTATTCTAAAAGTTAAATTTAAATAGTAATAATGATTTTTTTAATTTATATACAAAGTTTTGGGTAAAACATGGAGCTTCCCTTAAAATAGTTGTTTATGATCAATGGCGGCATAACCTACCATTTTAGGACCATCCTTTTGTTTTTAACATAAACCTTCCTAGTTAAAAGTAAAATAGTTTCTCATAACATATTTTATTCCTTTATGATTGACATTTTTATGTATTGTTTATTTTTTTATCTCTATGCACTATTGTTGATGTAAAAAAATATTTAATTTTGTTTCCTGTGGGTGCCCTTTTCTTTTTTCTTTTAGTTTAATGGTCTAGTAGTGTTCTTGCTCTGCCTCATGCATGGAGATAAAATTCAAATTCTCCGAAGAGATTGCCAGTAGACCAGTAGTATATGATGTACTGTAAATTTGCAATCCAACAAGCAAGAATCTTATGACTTTTGTCATGTTCCCGAGTTCACAGCTTTAATAGATGCAATTCAGATGCCAAATTGATAATAATTCCCATGGCTGTCCTTGTAAATTAACCTAGGCAATGAAATTTGTAAATTAGGGCAGAATGATGTTAAGAGAGCAGAGCTGATTTAATCAAAGGGAATTATTAGCAACGATTCTTCAATGCAGAGCTCCACAAAATAATCTTTAAATCTCCCTGGTCGCCGATTTGATGAGAGTAAATAATTTTTATTTCCATCCATCTGTAAGCAGCGGTTATTATTACTAAACAACAAACCTAGGACAGCAATGACTGAATGGTTCAAACATTAATGTAAAGTGACTTGGATATAGGAGGCCGACAGAAGCAGAAATAATAAGTAAGGGAGTCGGCAATTCCCTTAAATGAGGATTATCATTTGTAACAAGGGCAGCCAGGGGTTATTGAAAGACAGCAAGTAATTGTGAAAGGGCAGTGGGTGCTTCTTAAAGTGAAGGGATGCGACCTTCCTAATATGTTGGGGTATAAAGGAAGTGGAAGCCTCATTTGGAAGGGCATTAAGGAAATTAGCATTGATCAGATAATCAGAATATAAGACAAGTAAGAGCAGAGCCTAATCAAATCTTATTAGCTTGAATTTAGTAAGTTTATGTATGGAAATGTGATATGAGTATATGAATGCAACCTTTATATTTCGCGGAAATATCTAGGGGTGATCGAATGGAAATAAGAGCAGATCAGCATCTAGATCATTAATAAAGGATCAATCAAGAGGATTGTCCAATGAATCAAGAAATAGAGGTCTGATCTGGATAATAAGGCAGTAAGAAATTGGGATAATAATTTGAATTATAAAGAAGTTAGACAGATAGAAGAAGATCAGCACTTCAGAATAACGACCAGAATCAGATCTATTTTAAATCATCAAGCAATCTTTTCCAAAAGGAACGTTGAACATCTTATAGCAAACAATATTCAGTGATCTAATAGATAGATCGAACCATTGAGCAATAGCAATCTTCTAAGGAACAGTGATCAGCAGAGGTTGGAATATCTATTGTAGTGTCGTAAATTGTATCCCTATGCAATTTCTTGCTCACCTAGGCCTCTTTTTAGTGTTCCTAGTCTCCTATGCCCAACATGCTTGATCCAACTCAATTCCGAATAAAATTCTGCCTTCCTTGCATTCTGGACGTCTGGTCCCAATTTAGGGCTACATTGGGAGGACCTAGATGCCTGAGGCGTGTGGGTTTCACCAATCAGGCCCCAAATTTAAACCGTGCAGTGGTTAGCTTGCGGGAGCAGGAAGTTAAAGCCTGTGTTGGCTTGCTTTGAAATTCACACCTTGAAATGCTTGGGAGAGGTATAAAAGCAAGTTACTTCCCCTCATTTTGACATCACTCTCAATCCATCAATTCAATTTCAAGTTCAAGCACTTAAGTCCTCAAGAGCAAGAGATTAAGCATCTAAGGCATTGATGACAAGGAGTAATCCTAAGATCTATGCATTCATGATGGCATCCATGATCTACAATTCCTAAAGTCAACTCCACAAAGTCAACATCAAGATCTTCATGAGCATTTCGACATAACGAAGGCCTATGAAGGTATAAATCATCTATTTTCAGATCTAGCCTCTACTACCTAATAACACACTTTCTATTTTGTTCCGATTTATCTCAATTTCAAGGTTAAATCTAAACTTGGGGTTCAACTAGGCAAATCCCTTTCAACCCAAACATTTTCTCTCTTTTCTGTGTGGAGGTAACAGGTGGCTAACACACAAATTCAAATATAGACTAAGCATCAGAAGAGCTATAGAATGACTGGCAGCAAATTTGAAGCAGCCGACACCTAGATGCCTTGCTCGTCTAAGTCCCAGGACCTAGATGCCTTGCTCGCCCGAGTCCCTATAATTTTGCTCTGAATTCGGATCACAAGTTAGTCTCCACCTGTACTTTCTAGGTCTTCTGCCGAAGTCTGCATACCTGTTTTCAGTTCTACCGTGCATGTTGAAAGTCATCAATTTCCCATATTTTGCCCTTGATCTTGCACTCATCTTCCACAATTGCATAATCATTTTCAACTCGTCATGAAGGACTATTGAATTCACACCTTGAGCCAAAGATCTTGAGCTAGGTATTCTCCTTCCAATGTGAGCGAGGGAAATAGGCCTAAGAGTCCTAGTTTGCATGCATAGACTAGTGAATCCTATTTTCCCACCTTACACCTACAGCAATCAATCCATATAGGTAGAAGGGCATTGAACCATTCAAGTGAAAGAAGCATTGAACAACATAAGGAGAGACTTAAGTATATACATCAATAAAGGAAAACACAAATTCAGATTATGGAAGACCAATGTGAGCAGCAGTACAAATCAAGATCATATTCAAATTCATTATATCAAACAAATATGCTAGGCCATTTCCATGATTGCACGATATATATATATATAACTCTTCAATACTTTAAAGTTTAATCAATGAACTATCTCATTATAGAGGATAAAATGGAATACTTAAATAAGGGATGCAAGTAGCACATAAGTTCCATTCAAGTATGCCAACTCCAAGTGGGGCCCGGAGGCCAAATGGTGTGTGTCATTATGTACTCTTGGGCTTGATGGAAATGAATAAGCTTTATATGATTTTCTATCACGTCCCCTTTTTAGAATAATTAATTTAATATTTAGAAATTTCCCAGATATCCTCAAATCAAAAGGACATTTAAATATTAAATTATTTTTTAGAAACACTCAACGGATGTTGAAATTTATGCCATTTTGGAGAAGCTATTGCAGGAAAAATTATAGAAAGTTTCTGTCATTACAAGTGGAGGAGAATCTTTGATAACTCAATGACAATTTGTGGCAATTGTCATAATTAAATTAGTAGGAATTCCAAAGGAGTTTGAATTTGAATTTGTGCCATTTTGGGAAAGTTGCTATAGGATGAATATTAGAAAGTTTTCGCTATAATAAGTGGAGGAAAACAACTTTTGACAACTTTCATACTTAAATTAGCGGGAATTCTAAAGGAGGAGTTTGAATTTGGGCTCCCAAATCTTGCATACATGATGGATATAAATATTGAGATTTTGGTAATTTGGAGTGTTATTGATTATCATTTTCTTCTCTACATTTGCAGATTTACAGGAAGCTTCTTTAGTGGATGGAACCTTGTTGAAGGAGAGAGCTTGTGGACAGAAATCCATGAGCATTGTATGAGCAATGGATGGAAAGCCTTGTTCATAGATGACATCCTCACTCTGAGATTATATTTGGGCTGAAGGAGAATTGGTGGCTTTGTTTGTTGCTGCTTTTATTGTTTCCAGGCTTGTTTTAGGTGTTGTTCGGAGTGCTTTTGAAGCATAGTTTGGGATTTTTTTGTTGAATGAGCCTTACAAATGTGTTATATAAGTATGCTTCTATTAATGAGTCTGTAATCAGTCCTATGAATTATCATTTTCATTTGATGAACAAACAATTACTGTTGGAGAAGTTTGGAGTAGAATGATAGTATTGTTTTTTGGTATAGTTTGGTGGTTTGTGTAAAGGAGCTTGTTGTATGAAGCCATAGTTTGATTTTCTGTATACATATAATTCCTAGATCTGAATTATATTTCTAAATCTTTAAAGATGAGGACATTACACTGGCATTAGAACATGATTTTGCCAGCCTAAATTGGGTCCTTGAATGATTCCCAATGACAAAGAATTAAGATACCAGAAAAGAGAGCAAAGAAAGGTGGCTGAAGAAACATCACATCCACAAAAAGGGAAGATGTCAGAAGAAGAAGAAAGATTTAAAAGAACAATTACAGAAATTCATGAGGTTACAAGAGGGTCAAGGGATATACCTGCAACTCTATTGGAGACGAGATGTATTGAGAGCCTTGGTAGATAAAATGTCTAGTGGAAATATAAATTACAATGGTCAGAGAGGTGAAGCTTCATCAAACAATGGTGGAAATAAAGATGCACCAAATAATGTTCCTTAAAAGGTTTCAAGGAATATATTCTTACCAGAAAATGAACAAGAGAGGAATGAACCTGTGAATACTAGTGCCTTCAATCCCGAAACTACTCATAGATGGCATGCAGAGTACCAATCTTTACCAAAGGAGATCTAATCAGAGATGTCATATGCAGAATACATAGAGTTTGCAAGGAAGAGCGAACCACAAAAGAAAGGGATATACAGAAGCAGGGATCAAAAACATAAGTTGGGAAAACTTGCAGCTGCTTCTTTTGATGGGAGTGACAAAATCTCAGCTAGAGCATGGCAACAAAAAGATGGAAACTTATTTTATGCTCAACACTATGATGGAGAGAGATGAGGTTCAATTTACCTCTTTACATCTTGAAGGGGAAGCATATGAATGGTGGTTTCATGGTCATACCACTCAAGGCCATAATTAAATACATAGTTTTGATGAATTTAGGAAGAGGATTCTTGATAGGTTTGAGTTTAAAGATGAAGAAGAATATTTCAACAAGCTAGCCATGATCAAGCAACTTCACACTGTGGATGAATACATAATGGAGTTTCAAAAAGTTGTGGTGATGGTACTTGAAATATTAGAAAAAAGGATTGTGCATCTTTTCATCACAGGGCTCATTGAACCTCGTTGGAGGTTTGTAAAATCTTTTGCACCAATCTTTTTGCAAGAAGCTATTAAAAGGGCTCTAACTCTTGAGCCATCCATTCCAAAAAATGTATTCTCTCATCCATCCAAATCCAATACATGGCATCATAAGGGAGGGTTCTAGAAAAGGCCATTACATGCACCAACCCCTACACCCACAAATACAACTCCTAATGTGGTGAAGACGATAGATGAAGAGACAAGGAATGAGCTTAGAAGGAAGAGGCTTTGTTTTTCTTGTAGAGAACCATGGGCCCTTGGGCATAGGTGTTTGGGTAAAGGACAAGTCCACTATATTGAAGTAGTCTTAGATAAAGGTTTAGATTTAGAGGGCAAGGAAGAGTTCCATGTTGTAGAGGATTCAGAGCACGAAGATGAAGAAAAGGAGGTTACAAAAGAAGGTTCACTAGCTTTTCACTTTCAAGAGCACCGAGATACCATTTTTTTAGAGTTTGCGGAGTGTTAGCAGGGCAGCGAATGACTGTATTGATTTATAGTGGGACGACCCACAATTTCATTGATGAAGGGTTAGTTGTGAAGAGAGGGTTGAAAATTGAAGAATTTGATGGTTTTAATGTCACAATTCAGATGATTTCACAATACCATGCAACAGAGTTGTCAAATAGTTGAAGATAACTTTGGGTGATTATACAGTTTGTGATGACTTTTATGTGATTGGGATTGGAAGAACTAATATGGTTTTGGGTGTTCAATGGCTACATTCTTTGGCGGAGTTCACACAAAACTATCAATCCATGGAGTTGAAAATTAAATCTCTCGGGGAAGTTCTTAGAGGGATCTCAAATGGAACTCCTAGAGTGGTAACATCCAAGAGGATGGAGAGGACTTTTCGAAGGGGTCAAGTTGCTTGGGCAGCCACTTGTTTGATTCATCCTTCAAGCTCTTCAAATGGGAAAGGTAAGTATCATTTTGAAATTCAAAAAATTCTAGTTAAGCATAATCTACTTTTCAATGATATACCTCTAGGATTAGCCCCAAATAGAGGATTTCAACATGTAACAGAGTTAGAATAGGATGCCAAACCTATTAAACTATGCCACATAGACATCCAAGGGCATACAAGGAAGAAAATAAGAAAACTATTAAGGAACTCTTAGATATGGGGTTTATTAATCCTAGTTCTAGTCCTTTTGCATCATCAGTGGTTCTTGTTAAGAAGGACGATGTCACTTTGAGGATGTGCATAGATTACAGGGCATTGAATAAGAAGACCATCAAGAATAAATATCCTATTCTAAGAATTGATGAACTCCTTGACGAGTTGCATGGGGCAATTTACTTTTCCAAGAACGATTTGAGATCAGGATATCACCAAATTCGTATGAGAAACAAAGATGTGGAAAATACAGCTTTTCAGTGTCACTATGGGCATTTTGAATTCTTGGTCATGCCTTTTGGGCTCACTAATGCACCAACAACCTTTCAATCATGCATGCACCAGGTATTCAGTAAACAACTCAGAAAGTTTGTTTTGGTATTCTTTGATGACTTACAACAAAACATGAAAGGAACGTTTAGATGTTTTGAGAATTTTGGAGCAACAATCTTTCTATGCTAAGCTGTCCAAATGTGAGTTTGGATTGACTGAAATTTTGTACTTGGGACATATCATAAGTTCCAAGGGTGTTCAAGTAGATCAACACAAAATACAGGCAATTTTAGACTGGCCCCTACCAACCAATCTAACACAATTGAAAGGGTTTCTTGGGCTTTGTTGTTATTATAGGAGGTTTGTAAAATGTTTCTCTCAACTTGCTGTTCCCTTGACTGATTTGACTAATAAAGAATCGTTTGTATTGTCTGAGGAAGCTCAAAAAAATTTGACAAGTTCAAAGAGGTAAATGAGCTCATGCCCAGTGCTTGCAATTCCTGATTTTTCTTTACCACTTGTGGTTGAATGTGATGCATTTGTAGTAGGCATAGGGGCTGTCCTAACTCAAAGAGGACATCCAATAACTTATGAGAGTTGAAAATTATGTTATTTGGAGAAGGGATATTCTGTTTATGACAAATAAATGATGGCTATTATGCATGCTTTAGAAAAGTTTAGACAATATCTTGTTTGTGGCAAGTTTGTGGTCAAGATATACCATAATAGTTTGAGGTTCTTTGTGAGTCAAAAGAACCTAAATGATTGCCAACAAAAATGGGTAAGCAAGCTGCAATCTTATGATTTTGAGATAGAGTACACGAAAGGCAAGGCAAATGTGGTTGCAGATGCACTTTCTAGGAAATCGATTTCATGTTCACTGTCTACTATTTTAGATGATTGGAAGGATAACATTATTTCTGAATATGTTAAGAATTCATTTGCTTCTAATGTCTTGGATGAGAAGATGCAAGATGATAGGTATATAGTGATAGATGAGCTGATATACTATAAGAAAAAAATCTTTTTAGTACTAGAGTCAAAGATCAAAGAGAAGATCACGAGGGTATGTCACGATCTTCCCTTGGCTGGTCATCAAGGGTATTACAAGACTTTTAAGCAGATTTGAGAGAGATTTTCTTGGAAAGGGCTGAAAAAGGATTATGGAATGTAAGACTCGCCAACAGAACAAGGGAAAACAGATTTTTCCTGCAGAGTTACTGCAACTGCTTCCCATACCGGAACAAAAATGGGAAAGCATATCTATGGACTTCATCATGGGACTTCCTAAGGTCCAAGGTAAAGATTGCATTTATGTTGTGGTGGATAGATTGACAAAGTATGCACATTTTTTTCCTATTACATCAGAATTTAAGGCTCTCCAAATAAAAGAATTGTTTTTCAAGGAGATATTTAGTTTGCATGGATTGCCTAAGAGCATTTTTAGTGATAGAGAGTAGATTCATGAGTTCTTTTTGGAACGAGGTTTTCCACTCGACAGATATAAAATTCATTCCTAGCACAAGTTATCATACACAAATAGATGGCCAAACAGAAATTGTTAATAAGTGGACAAAAGGCTACTTGAGGAATTATGTTTTAAATCAGCAAACTACGTGGGTCAAATGGTTACACTTGGGAGAGTACTGCTACAACACAACTCACCACATGTCCATTGGTATGTCACCCTTTTGAGCATTATATGGGTATGATGCACTTTCATTTACTGATTTATTGTTTTCAAATAGTAGAGTACCCAAAGCTAGTGATTTTCTTAATCAGAGTCAAGATATATTAAGGTCACTGAAAAATAACTTGTGGCATGCATAGAACCAACAAAAGAACAGATAGGAAAAGAACAGAAATATCTTTTGAGGTGGGAGACTTAGTTTTCCTAAGATTGCAGCCATATAGACAAAGCTCTCTAAAAAAGAGGGGCTGAAAAATTGAAGCTTAAGTTCTATGGACCGTATAGGATCATCAGAAGAATAGGTGAGGTAGCATATGAGTTGGAGCTTCTCCAAAAAGTTGGATCCACAATGTACTTCATGTTTTTTGTTTGAAGAAAGTCCTTGGGATTATAGATTGTGCCTTCACTTGATTTGCCACCCTTGGATTATGAAGGGAATTCGATTTTGATTCCTAAAGAAGTTTTGAAAACCAGGGAGAAAAGATTGAGAAACAAAAGCATTGCTGAATACTTGATTAAATAGAAGAATTTACTAGTAGAGGATGCAACTTGGGAAGGTCCAGAGATTTTTGAGCATCCAAATTATCATTGCTTGAGGACAAACTCTAGGAGGGAGGACATGTCATGTCCCCTTTTTAGAATAATTAATTTAATGTTTAGAAATGTCCAAATATCCTCAAATCAAAAGGACATTTAAATATTAAATTATTTTTTAGAAACACTCAATGGGGTGTGTTGGAATTTATGCCATTTTGGAGAAGCTGTTGCAGGAAATTTTTTAGAAAGTTTGTCATTACAAGTGGAGGAAAATCTTTGATAACTCAATGACAATTTTTGGCAATTGTCATAATTAAATTAGTAGGAATTCCAAAGGAGTTTGAATTTGAATTTGTGCCATTTTGGGAACGTTGCTACATGGTGAATTTTAGAAATTTTCCACCATTACAAGTGGAGGAAAACAACTTTTGGCAACTATCATAATTAAATTAGTGGGAATTCTGAAGGAGGGAGTTTGAATCTGGGTGCCCAAGTCTTGCATAGACGATGGATATAAATATTGAGATTTTGGTAATTTGGAGTTTAGTTGATTATCATTTTCTTCTCTACATTTGCAGATTTGCAGGAAGCTTCTTTAGTGGACGGAACCCCGTTGAAGGAGAGAGCTTTTGGACGGAAACCCATGAGCATTGTATGAGCAATGGATGGAAACCCTTGTTCATAGATGACATTCTCACTCTGAGATTGTATTTGGGCTGAAGGAGAATTGGTGGCTTTTTTTGTTGCTGCTTTTATATTTTCCAGGTTTATTTTAGGTGTTTTTCGGAGTGCTTTTGAAGCATAGTTTGTGATTTTTCTGTTGAGTGAGCCTTACGAATGTGTTACAGCAGTATGCTGCTATTAATGAGTCTGTATTCAGTCCTATGAATTATCATTTTCATTTGATGAACAAACAATTACTGTTGGAGAAGTTTGGAGTAGAATGATAGTATTGTTTTTTGGTATAGTTTGGTGGTTTGTGTAAAGGAGCTTGTTGTATGAAGCTATAGTTTGGTTTGCTGTATACATATAATTCTCAGATCTGAATTATATTTCTAAATGTTTGAAGATAAGGACATTACATTTTGGACCCCATAATGAGGATAGGTTGTTTGGGAAAGTATTATTTAATCCTACATGCACATTATAGTCGTAATAAAGATTTAAAGTGGCAAGTTGCACTCCCTCAATATAATTCATATCCCTTTTGATGTTCTGGGGCAAAATATAGGAATATCCCAATAGGGGACATTACAATTGGTATCAGAGCACTGTTCTTGCCAGCCTGAGGGGTGAACGGTAGTTGAAGCAACTAACGAATATCTTTCCTATTTATAACAGACTTAATAGTGGACTAATAAGAGATTTATAGCAGATTATCATGAGAAGATTTCGATCAAATTAGAAGCTTTGCTCAGGACAGTGAGCAGCAATCTGATAAACAGCAATTTAATGTTTAATATAATGCAGTGATGGAAGTTGGTATTTTGATTATTATTATTAAAAAGAACAAACATAAGATGAATGCTATGCAATTCATTATGAAGACAGCTGACATCAGATTAAGATGCAATGTTTTAAACAGCAATTAAGATTACATCTTGGCAAGCGATTACAAAGATTGAAGTTTAGAAGCGATGTGTTTGATTAAGTCAGTAAACAAATCCATCACATAAAGGATGACGTGTTTGATTAAATCAACAAAGATATAATGAAGTGGTTCTTTTAAACAGTGATTGCATTTGAAAGGTGCAATTAAGATATTGGAGGGTGCAACCATCAATTAAATATTAATGACAAAGTTTATTAAAAGATAAAGCAATAACTTTAGGAGATATGGCCTTGTAATAAGATAGAGATATGTTAGTAATGCTTATGTCCAAAGGTGTGACCTGTCCTTGGGTTACAATCATTGGTGAAATAGATGACTCTATGAAGATATAAAACTATGGAGAGCTGAATGAAGAGGGGTTGGAGAAGAGTGAAATATGAATTGGGAAAAATAAATATAATTCAATTCTTAGCAAGTTTCAGGGCATATCTAGAATGAAGAAATTAAGGATGAAATAAAGAATGTATGAAGATAAAAAAATAGAGATGATGTGTAGATGTATATAGCATATATGCCAACATATCTATGAGTTTATACATGCAAATTTGAACAGACTTTTATGAGAAATTTGAAAAAGAAGTATTTGCTGATAAAAAAGGATGAGGATTGTGCAGTCATAAAGGAAGAATTTGATGTTTTGAAGTGAAATATGAGCAGTAAGGCAGGGTTAGGCCCCCTTCCTGGCTCATGGGGAGCAGAAAGGCAGGTTTAGGCCCACTTTCTTGCTCTAAATGGCTTATGAGCAGCAAGATGGGGTTAGGCCCACTTTCTAGCTCTAAATGGCTTATGAGCAGCAAGACAGGGTTGGGCCCACTTTCTAGCTCTCTATGACTTATGGGCAACAAGTTGGTGTTAGGCCTACTTTATGACTCTAAAATGGCTTATGCGCAACAAGATGGTGTCAGGCCCACGCAAGACTATGTTAGTCTCACTTTCTAGCTCTAGCATGAATAGGGAAAGTAGATACAAGAACCCCACTAGGTAGACCACCTTGAGTGGATGTCCAATGTGCCTTCCACTAGGGCCAAGAGGGCGAGTGTCCTCTCTTGGGTTTAGTGTGGGGTTGGTGTTCCTATCATGCTTCCTTCTCCAAACCCTAGTTGTAATGTCCCTATTTTTGCGCCTTCCTTAGTGTTAGTGTTTCTATCAGGATTGGCCTATTATATGTGTTCCCGTAGGCCAACAGATTGTATAGGGGATCCATACAGGGGCTCATGGAGTTGCGAAGGGGCTTTGTGAGCCAATTTGGGACAGTCTCCTTGATTTTATGAATTCCTATTTTTTAGAGATTGACTGGGAGTTGACTAGGACGCATCAGGGGACCTCTAGGATCAGCCTGGAGACTTTTGGCATAATTCCTTTTTTTAGGAGGGGTTCCTAAATTCTAGGAGACTATCAGCTAGCTTGTAATGGTTAGACAACATTAGTGGACATGTGTCATTAGATAGAACTTAGATTGGGGTGTAGATGAGCGAGTTATGAATAATTTGGAAATAATTAAATTATTTCCTAAGTTAGACTTAATAAAATAATAATAAAGCGATTCATTATAGTCTTTATAATATAATAATAAATTAATCAAAGGGGTCATGGCACAAGTTCCTAGGAGGTGATTAATGTAAGTTGTAACTTAAAATGGGGCCATTTTATAATGGTAAATAAGGCCCTCAAGTGGATCGGATTCCTAGATGGGGAAATATTTAAAATAAAACTTAGTAAAGTTTATAATATAAAATATGGAGAAACCCTAAATGGTTCGAACCATTTTGGGAGGGAAAGCAAATTGAAATAAAAGGGGGTTTTGGAGGCATTTGGAGATCATCCAGGTTTATTATTTTCACAGAAGCATTGGGATTTGAGCCTTCATTAGGGCTTGAGTCAGAATTCGTCTTTTAGGAACAAAATCTCTTGGAGGAAATTGGAGTTAGATGTAGCCCCAGCTCTTAGTGAAAAGAATTTGCTATTAAATCAGTGGTTTTTTCTATATTGGGATCAGTATTTGAATGCAATCACACAGATCTGATTGTAGAAGGCAGAGATTTTCACATAAAACACAGATTGGTGCATTGGAGGGTGAATTTATTAGTTTCCTTGATTCCTTGCAGCAGCCATACAGCCTAGGGCTTTCATGATTCACTCCCAGCTTGGACGTGAGGAAGAAAAAATCAAATCAGACCACCATTTTGGACTTTTTAGGGGTAGAAAACAGTAATTTCAGTCTGCAGAGGTTAGAAGGTGAATGAATCATTTGAAAGGAGATCTATCATTCCCAGCTGTACCACAGCCTGTAGCAGCAGTTGCCTGCCGTACAGTACATATCTGGCTCACAAATCAATTTGTAGGAGATTTTCAGCAATTTGGGAGGAAAAAGATCAGGTTAGTGGAGTTGAAGCATCAATATTGGATTGCTGTTATACATCAGATGTTTGTATTTGCCTGGTATGGCCCTGACAGTGTTCATTTGAAAAGAAAATTGAAATTAAAAAAATCAGATTTTGTCTTAATTGATGCATTGTAATTTTGCTAAATTTCATTTCAGTATTTCCCTTCCTGCATTAGTAGTTTGGTTGCATTAGCATTTAAAAAAAAGATAAAAACAAAAAAAAAACTCAAAAAACAAAAACAAAAAACAGAAACAAACCAAAGAAATCAGAATTCTCGCAAAAATCAGATTTAGCAAAAAGTCCACATCTGGGGGTGCTTACTACACTAATGTGTGAATAGTAGTGTAAATCTATGGGTGCATTCTAGTAACCTGTGTATTTATGTGTATGCCCCGTGTTTGCATATATTCATGTGTATACTTAGTGTTTTTATGTGTATGCTCCATGTTTGGTGCACGCTTGATATGTTCTAGATATGAGAATGACTAGAGTAAACCAAAAAGATATGAACTGCATTTGAGGTCATAGATGTATGTCATGCTTCTAATCCTCATCTTAATATATGGTGAGATCACTCTTGCTTTAACACAGAGATATCAAGGATATTGCACAAACATTGGGTCAACCAAATTAAATAAGGAATACAAATCTCCAAGGACTGGTTTGGGACCTTCATGGTTCAGTTCATAGAAACTTACATTGCTTGAAGACAAACAATCTTGGGAAGGGTGGCCTGTCATGTTCCCAAGTTCGCAGCTTTAATAGATGAAATTCAGATGCTAAATTAATGAAAATTCTTATGGCCAACTTAGTAAACTAACCTAGGCGATGAAATTTGTAAATTAGGGCAGAATGAAATTAGTAGACCACTAAGAGCCAACTTAATCAAAAGGAATTATTAGCAACAATTCTTCGAAGAAGAGCCTCACATAAATAATCTTAAAATATCCCTGGTCGGTGATTTGTTGGAAGTAAATAATATTAATTTCCATCCATCTAGAAGCAGTGGTTTATTATTACTAAATAACAAACCTAGGACAGCAGTGACTGAATGGAAAGGGTGTATCTTTTCAATGCAAAAATTAATGTTAAGTGACTTGGATATAGGAGGCCGACAAAATCAGAAATACTAAATAAGGGAGTCGGCACTTCCCTTAAATGAGGATTATCATTTGTACCGAGGGCAGCCAGGGGTTATTGAAAAGATAGCAAGTAATTGTGAAAAGGCAGTGGATGCTCCTTAAAGTGAAGGTATGTGACCCTTCCCAATGAGGGGGTATAAAGGAAGTGGAAGCCTCATTTGGAAGGGGCATCAAGGAAACGAGCATTGATCAGATAATCAGAATATAAGAAAAATAAGAGCAGAACCTGATCAAATTTTATCTGCTTGAATTTAGTAAGTTAATGTAAATGCAACCTCTATATTTTGCTGAAATATCTAGAGGTGATCAAATGGGAATAAGAACAGATCAGCATCTAGATCATTAATAAAGAATCAATCAATAGGATTGTCTGATGAATCAAGAAATAAAGGTCTGATCTGGATAATAAGGCAGTAAGAAATTGGGATGACAATCTGAATTATAAGGAAGTAAGACAGATAGAATATCAGCACTTCAGAATAATGATCAGAATCAGATCTATTATAAATCACCAAGCAATAATTTCCAAAAGAAACATCGAATGTCATAAGAGAGCAAACAATATTCAGTGATCTAATAGATAGTTCAAATCATTGAGCAATAGCAATCATCTAAGTAGCAGTGATCAGCAGAGATTGAAATGCCTACAATCAATCCATTCAGGCAGAAGGGCATCAAGCCATTCAAGTGAAAGAAGCATCGAAGAACATAAGGAAAACACAGATTCAGATCAGAGAAGACCATTGCGAGCAGCGGCACAAATCGAGATCAGATTCAAATTCATTATATCAAACAAATACTAAGCCATTTCCAGGGTTGCACAATAGATAATATATATAAGACGCTTTAATACTTTAATCTATGAACTGTCTCATTATGGAGGATAAAATAGAATACATAATAAGGGATGCAAGTTGCACGTAAGTTCCATTCAAGTACGCCAACCTTGGGTGGGGTCAGGAGGCCTAATGGCAGGTGTCATTCCATACTCTTGGGCTTGATGGAATGGAATAAGCTCAAGGCGCCTTATATGATTTTCCAAGGGACTCCATAACAAGGATAGGTTGTTTGGCAAAGTATTATTGAATCCCACATGCACATTAATGTCTTCATAAAGATTTAAAGTGGCAAGTTGCACTTCCTCAATATAATTCATACCTCATTTTTGATGTTTGAGGGCAAAATATAGGAATATCTCAATAGGGGAGATTACAAATTTTAAGCTTCCTTTATTTCTTTTAAGTCTAACTATTCAATTTGCAAATGGATCAACAGATTTAGTGTGGTCACCTAACTAAGTCACATAATGTTCTCAACAATTGTACTTCTCACTTTTAAGATGACTCATTAGATAGATGTGCTTAGAATGATCTGGATGCTCAGGTTATATGAGTTCAGACAGAATAGAGCAATAATGACATGTTTGATGATGTTCAATTTCATCTGACAGGTTTGGCAGCATAAATGTTTCCTGTGCATAGGTAGCTGACAGACAGGTTCAACTGCTGTAAAATTTGTCCCAAACAGGTCCCAAATAGGACAAAAAGGCAGAATCGGTGGAGTTCAGTGAAGTCTTAGTATTCTTGATTACTTAGTTTTGGTTTCTAGTATCCTTTGGACTTCTTCTCAATGTCCTCTTGCTTCTCCATATTGATTAACACTTGACGCAGACCAAGGCAGGGAGGATCCAATTAAGGACAATCCAGCCTTGCAGCTTCAGAATTACACAGCGGAAAACTCAACACACAAGATGTTTCAAATCAATTTTCATTAATATGCCCGGCTGTAAGGCCTTCCGGGTTAGGGCCAATTACAACAGAAACAAGTTCTTCAAGATCCACACAGATCCAATACAATCTCAGCTAGTTCAGCTCTGAAAACAATCAGCAATTGATGGAAACCCTAAGGCAGATCCAAACTTGAGCTCGCAAGCCTCCAAGCAATCTCCTTGTTTTCAAGTGTGCAAACCACTAGCTTTGCAACTACAAACTATCAGATAACAATCTGATCTGCAAGATCATGCAAGATCTTTTCCACAACTTCGCCAACTTTAGTTTTCAGAACCTTAGATCTGATTCACTAAGTTTCCCAAGTTATCTGCCACTCATGCTGCCTAAACACCTACCCCAAACATCCTATAAATACTAATCATCAGCCACAAGTTGACTGGATGAAACCATTAACTCCCCCCAACAATTATTAAATGCAATACAAGTCGGCTTCAAAATAGCCTTACAAACATTTAATTCAACATGTCGGCCTGTAACAACAGCTACCAACAATAAATACACCAAGTCGGCCCAACAAATCACACAGAATTCCAGTCGGTAAACCAGAACTATCAAGCAACAGTGAAATGACCGAGCATACCAGACATCGCTGAGCACCAGTGTCGACCGAGCACCGCAGGCATCGCCGAGTAACACTTTCATCGAGCGCCAAAGATTACCGAGTTCCTTCAGTGATCGAGCTTCCTTCAATGATTGAGACTGTCGGTCAAGGCTGCAACCGAGTAACACCGGCCAAACACACACCTTTCATGCAGATTCACCGAGTACCCTAGAATGCTCCTGCATTAGACACCCCAAGTTCGAAAAGATGTTCATATGTGAGAAGAACATCTTTTGGGTTTCAACACATAAACCCCGAACTGGTTCTTCACATACAAGTCCTCCACCTTTTCAGCTTGCATACTCTTCCACTTTAGCTTTCTCTGTCTCTTCAAGTCTTTCCTTGACAACACACAGGTCCGTCCTCCATACTGATCATTCATTTTCTCTAGATTTACCAACTCAACTCGGCTACCAATACTCAGGCTTCTCCTACCAAGCGTTGTATCGAGCAAGGGCATCAGGGAAAACTTCCTGTCATCCTTCTCAACAGTGAACACATTTCCGACACAGTCATACATAGCTCTGCAATCATATTGCCAAGGCCTACCGAGCAATATATCACAACTATTCATCTTCACAATGTCACATAACACAAGATCCTTATACTGGCCAATCTGAACATCAATAAAGCATTGTTCTCTTACTTCTAGAGCATGAACATCTTGTAACCAGCCAATCCTATAAGGTTAAGGATGCTTCATTCTATTCAACCCAAGTTTCTGAACTATGTCCTCAGCAACAAGGTTATCGGTACTACCACTATCAACAATAACATCACAGAGTTTACCTCCAGACTTGCATCGGGTCCTAAACAAGTTACTCCTTTGAACAAGGTTCCTCCTTTGTATCGAGCAATGTTTGTCGAAGCAGCAAGTTCTTAGATTCAGGGTCATTCTCATTCACCACAGTAGTTCGTCGCTCACCAAGCTTTTTCTATGTACACTCAAAAGAATGGTGTCCTTCACCACATTTATAGCAAGTACCTTTAAAGATAACTCTTCCTGTCTTCTTCTTCGGTTCCACAGGTTTCTGTTCATCTTCTGCATCAGTCGGTTTATCCTTCACTAAGTGATCAACCTTTTCTTTCCCTCGGGGATTACTATGTTGTTTCGTCTTCAACTTATCTTTTTCCTTCAGAGCATACTGATAAGCATCTTCAACAGAATCAATCTTGAACATACCAAGCTCATCCTGAATATTGAATCTCAAACCATTCACATACCGAGCTACCTTTTCCTTACCAAGCTCTCGGTGTCCAGACCGAATGGTAAGTTTGTAGAATTCCTTGGTATAATCTTCAACAGATAAATCCTTCTGTTTCAGATTCTGCAACTTAAACAAGTCAAGCTCATAGTCAGAAGGTATGAACTTAGCTTTCAATTTTGTCACCATCAACCTCCACCGATTGATCTTCATTTCACCTTCATCTTCTCTATCTCTTTGTAGTTCTTTCCACCAAAGAGCAGCATGTCCTTTCAACTTTGTTTGTACTAATCTCACCCGAAGAGGATCTTCAATTTCTTCCAGCTCAAAGAAATCTTCAAGTTCATCAATCCAATCAATCAAGTTCTCGGGCTTCAAAGTACCAGAGAAAGTAGAAACTTCCATTTCGGTAACTACTACTTAACCGAGCTCCAGATCTAGGCAACCGAGTAGTTTTGTCCTCACCAGATCTATCCCTCCGATCATCACCACTAGATCCAGCAGGTTCAAAGTCTTCAACAGCTTCCTTATAACCATCTTCAGTACCAACATTCCGAGGTGCACCAGTAACAACTCTCATGATCTCGGCGACCATGTCATTCTTCATCAACTCCATCTCAGATTTGAAATTTGATTTCACCTTCTCTGTAATCCTAGATTCCACAGTATCATAGAGATCTGCAAGTACTCTAGGGTCCAATCTTCTCGGAGGCATCCTTAAAGATAAGAGAAGCCCTCTGCAACAAACCCTACACCGACCACCTTGTGGCAATCTCCAAGTTGCATGCAAGTCAGATCTCAACCTGCCACCTTGAACAAACAACTAGGGCAAGATCCACAAGTTCAGTGCTCCGGATCTGCAATCCAGATCATACGATCTCTTCACCAACAAGATCAACTTCGCAAGATCAGCCTTGCCAGGTCAACCTTCGCTCCACAAGATCAACTCTCGCTCTGATACCACCTGACGCAGACCAAGGCATGGAGGATCCAATTAAGGACAATCCAGCCCTGCAGCTTTAGAATTACACAACGGAAAACTCAACACACAAGATGTTTCAAATCAATTTTCATTAACATGCTCGACTGTAAGGCCTTCCGGGTTAGGGCCAATTACAACAGAAACAAGTTCTTCAAGATCCACACAGATCCAATACAATCTCAGCTAGTTCAGCTCTGAAAACAATCAGCAACTGATGGAAACCTTAAGGCAGATCTAAACTTGAGCTCGCAAGCCTCCAAGCAATCTCTTTGTCTCCAAGTGTGCAAACCACTAGCTCTGCAACTACAAATTATCAGATAACAATCTGATCTGCAAGATCATGCAAGATCTTTTCCACAACTTTGCCAACTTCAGCTTTCAGAACCTCAGATCTGATTCACTAAGTTTCCCAAGTTATCTGCCACTCACGCTGCCTAAACACCGACCCCAAACATCCTATAAATACTAATCATCAGCCACAAGTCGGCTGGATGAAACCATTAACTCCCCCCAACAATTATTAAATGCAATGCAAGTCGGCTTCAAAATAGCCTTACAAACATTTAATTCAACATGTCTGTCTGTAACAACAACTATCAACAATAAATACACCAAGTCGGCCCAACAAATCACATAGAACTCCAGTCGGTAAACTAGAACTACCGAGCAACAGTGAAATGACCGAGCATGCCAGGCATTGTCGAGCATGAGTGTCGACCGAGCACCGCAGGCATCGCCGAGTAACACTTTCACCGAGCGCCAAAGATTACCGAGTTCCTTCAGCGACCGAGCTTCCTTCAATGACCGAGAGCGTCAGTCAACGCTGCAACTGAGTAACACTGGCCAAACACACACCTCTCATGCAGATTCACCGAGTACCCTAGAATGCCCTTGCATCAACACTCTAAGAGGGTTCATCTTGTAGCAATTGAAATCATGTTGCTTCAGCCTATGAGTCACAGTGAAGTGTTAGTGTGACTAAGGAAGTGTGAAAGTTTATTGAGGAGTTGCAATGTTTGGATATTGTTGTTCTTGAGAGGTGGTGTCCACGAAGGCCTTGAAAAGCATTTGTAATAGCTCTTGATATGGTAGTTTGAAGAATTTAACACATCCTTCTAGAGTTTTTACCTACACTGGGTTTCTGAAGCTCATATCATCGTTTTTTCTTTCTTCTAGAATCTTGTGATTACACGGTTCCTTCCATTCTAAGCACACTTGCAGCTACAAATTGGTATCGCAGGGGCATTTCCTATATTTCTACAGTAGAACAGCAACTTTCTTTGTGAATTCACATTGAGGTTGGAAAGGACTCATGTTGGCAAAACAATGTGGGGAATTTCTACCTTGTTTATAGATCATTGTTGATCTTTAGGGCAAAATTTTGCTGAATAATAGGTGCAAGTACAACCATTTTTTCATGTCTAGAATGGCATTTTTTCTTCTAAATCTAGTCTTCTTCCTTTTCCTATTTGTAATAAACAGGATATAATGTTGAGAATGTGCCAGACCAAGATGGGTGGAGAAGATTCAGAGTGTAGAATTCCAAGACACCATTTACCTTATTGACAAGGATGCCAGTCAAACAGAATTGTTCAGGGTATTTCCCTCGAGTCATAATTTGCATTTCTAATAATAGTTCCTTTTTGACAATAGTTATGCTTTTTTGTAAGGCTTCTCTTTAGGGGCCTTGGACTTGATGGTACCTCTTGCAAATGTTTTTGGTCTTGTAATGTTTTGGTAGTATTTATGCTACAATCACTATTCTAAAGAGCACATGTTTTTTGTGCTTTGTAACTCAACTCTCAAAATTGTTCTAGACAAAACTTGAAAGGGAAAGCCTATATCCACATGCAACTAGGTTGGATAATTCCTTTATTCACGTACTGCAGCATGGCTTTTGTGCATAGAATCTAGATACACCCTAAAGATGGAAGCATGCATTTGTGCGCTCTACTTCAGCATGCGTTTGATCTTATATGCCCTCCTGTTTAATGAAGACTCTCAAATGTATTGATTTGTTTTTAACAAATCTCAGCTGGGTTTCCTCTAAATCACAATACATTTATTGGGTACCTGCATGCTTATGAAGATTTCAGGGATCTATTTTTAAAATTGACTTCAAAGTTTTTCAGAGCAGAGCTACTTTAAATATTGTCATTGATGAACAAGGGTTCACTGTCCCAGATAATCTTTACTCTTCTATTATTCAATGGAGGACAATTTGCCAAGCCTTATTCTTCTGTGGACATTCAACATTTATTCCATGTTACTCCTGTAACTTTGATAGTCAGGCTTAAGATTTACTAGGGGAAACCTAGGAAAGGGGAAACCTAGGAATCAATGGTTCCCCCAAAATTCACGTGGGAGATGTTTTATAACTTAAGTTTTTATTTTGGAGTTTCATATCATAACTAAAGAAAATCGAGTGCCATGCATGCTACCTACTTAATGTGCTTTGGGGATCGTCACATGAATTAATCTTTTGTGTATTTTCTAGACTATTTTAGTTATCTTGCCTTGTACATATTTTTTAAAGCCTTAAGAGTGTGTCAAAGCAATGTGGACTGATCTATTCGGCCAATTCCACAGAAATCTGGTTTAAAATATCTCACCTCCAGCAACCGACCTGACTTCATCTAGTTGATCCAATCTATGTTTGCAACTCAAGAGTTGCATAACCAATTCAAAATCTTGGCCAGTATCATCATATATCGAGTGTGATAAAACCTTATTGACTGGAAAGAGAAAATCTAAGCTTTTCTCATTGTGCATTATTGGGAGAAAAATGTTTCCACTAATAGATGACTAGCATACTGGGGCACCAAAACTTCAAATGAGACGTCTTTTTTGGCGGAAAACACAATTTGCAGTTACTAGTCCAAATAAGTGGATACAGCTAGAGTTGATAATATGCTCTGAGTAGTTCATTTCATTGGAGTATTTTACTTAATGCCAATGCATGCATCCCAATAATTAAGAAGAATTAAATCTTGCATAGCTTATTAGTAGTCTATTACAAGATAAATGATCTAATTGGGAAGTAGAATTTGCATTAGGGTGCCCAAAATCTGGAAGGAGTACTGCTTGTGTCTTGTTAAACTTAGAAGCTGACAATGACTTTAGAAAGCTAGAGTTCGTTAAATTGCACGTATTAAACTTCTTTCCATCCATGCACATGCAAATCATTCTTCTTGCTTGTATTGTCCAAATCAGGGCTAGTACACCTTGCCATACATGTTTATGTACCATGCAAAGATGATGAACACAGGCACTCCTTTTTATTAATTTTGGTAGTAGTTTCTACTGACTGATCAAAATATTCCAGGAAGACTTAAAATAGGAAAATATTTAAGTCGGGCGCAGAATACTGTAGAAAACATTTTTAGGCCCCTAAACCTCTCTGATTAGTAGTGCAAGTATTGTAAATTAGAGGGATGCAATTACATGTTAAGAAATGTGATTGCAGCAGTTCCCATAAGTGCCAATCAATTGCAACAGCCTGCCTTTCATATGACTAAAAATGGATCAACTCATCCAGATTCCTCTGCCTTTTTTCGATATTACTACCGTGAAGAGAAGTGGATAAGTCTCGTACTCTGATTTTTTTCTTTTGTGAATGCATGTGCAATCTCTTGATTTTGACAATGGCGGTTCTATGTTCTTTTTCAACTCTATTTTATAGGTAAAGATGTCTCAATTGATGTCTGACAATGTGGCCCTACAAAGCTTTCAAGCCTTTTGCGCCTGTATCTTTCGTGCAAATGAAGTCATCAAATATGCAAGGATGACATTAAAAAAGTGAGTTTTATAAGACTAAAAGCATAGCTAACGTGGATGGTTGAAATTGTGAATTTTGATATCTAATTCACAATCAATTGATAACTCAATGAAGCATGGAAACAAATAACAAACTAAAACTCTAATAGCTTCACACAAAAACTGCTTGGTTTCTTTGTTCTTCAATATATTTCGTCGTATAGAAATGTGGGGGTTCTAACAATTAGCATGAACCAAACAGATTGCACAATAATCATAATGAATTTGTTATATGACCGCAACAACTAAAAAAAATGTGGAGAAGGAATAAGATGGATGAAGATTGTGTATATATATTTTATCTAATATTGATTAATGGTTGAGATCAAAAAGAAGAATTAATGGTGGGAATTGTTGAGAGGACATGAAGAGAAAATTTAGGAAATTTGAACCACTTGCATGATTAAGTGAATTGATTGAAAGGATGGGGTTAGCAAACATATAGGTTATAATAGTGAATTGATTGAAGAGTCAAGTGAGTTGAATTGATGAAGTGGAGGTAATAAATTATTTATTTTATGTGCATGATTATATAAATATAGAATACAAAATAAATATTGATTTTATTTATTTATAAAAAAACTAATTTTTTTTGCTCGATAATAGGTCATGACCTTGAATTTTTTTTTTTATTAATAATTTTGAATAAATTTTACATATTTTTTTTTCTCCATTCAAGCGGGCACTGGTAGGAAAGAACGAAGTCAAGAAAACTTGCACTCTTGCCCGAGGACCATTTTCCCTTCCATTTAAAGATTACATATTATGAGGAATAGGGGCATTCCCCTATTTACAACAATTTGAAGGTTTACCCTCGTTTAAATAAGAGGATAAGATAATACAAATATTTGTATTTCTCATTTACATTACATCATTTTTGTGTTGTTTGCACCCTTTTGTATTACATTGGGAGGTAGTCTTGCCATCTCGTCTTGCCCGGGTGAGTGATCATACCATTTATTGCTGACCAAAACATCCATCTGGGTCCTAACAACAACACTTTGCTCATGCCATGTTAAGATCATTGTTAGTGTCATTTAGATAATAAAATAATAAAATCAAGTAAAAGAGGTGCTCATTTTATTAGATAGAAAGATTACCTTTTGTGATCCTCTGTTTTCTTAAAGGTCCCGTTCATAGAGGTTAGTAGAAAACTAGCAATCAATAGTCAAGGTGCTAAATAACATGCAAGCATGTGAGTATTAGTATAAGTTAGGGGGCTAGATCTTGGTAAAACCAATTGCTCTTGGTAAAATAGTCTGAAACAATAATTTAAATAGAACTATGATTATCTTTATTTTGGAGTATTGACCATATGTATAGAAATGTATTTTAGTTAGAAAAATTATTCTAAAATGATTCTTGACTATACACTTGCCTTCAATATTTATATAGTTGTGTATTATGAGCTTAAATATCAAATGGATTGTAAAGTAGTTTTGATCCGTAGTAAGTACCCTGTTATGAGCTACACCAACTTAGATGTTTGAGGAGCCAAACAAGAATTTGTTGGCTAAGCTTGGAAGCCTTGGGAGATAAGCCAATTTGGTTAATCCAAACTCTGATAACTGGTTTCTTACATGCATCGAAGGTTTTTCCTTATTAGATTTGTAAAGGCGTAGTAATTTATGTCTGAATTTTGATCGAGAATCATCCTTTGGTTTTGTTCAAATCTAAATATGGTAGTTTAGCGGCTTGGACAGTAAATTTACATATGGCAAAAGTTCAAATTTACAAAGGCTAGCAAGAAAGTAATAATCCTTAATTTATATGCCAGAAATAACAAACCATAATTATATTGTTTGGTTCAATGTTCAACCAGTCTATTGAAGCATAAACCCTACACATTGCATTGTACTATAATGGCTTCTAATGCTATAGCCTAATAAAATAGACAAAATGTGGTAGGGTCCCAAGGCCCACACCAAGAACACCGAGTCTAGGAATACTGAAAAATATATGTAATTTATCTGGTCTAAGATTAGAAAGAAAAAACATAACCTTATATTGCTAGTTTCCTAATTTGTAGGAGTGACAAAGCGATTTAGAATTAGAGTGAAGAGGGAGTACTATCGTTTGACAGAAACAGTTCCACTTTCCTATGATAGTTGATTTTCGTAATTCGTAAAAGGAAATGTCCATCAAGCTGAAGTTCTAGAGAACCAAAATAAAACTAACTAGAAAGAAAGATCCAAATTAAGCTTTAAGTTTTCATCGAGGGTATGAAAGCAAAGAGATAATACATCTAAAATAAATTGCCGAGAACATTTTTTACTAATAGTTATTTATATTAGAAAGATGTTAAGAGTCGGAAAGTTTTAATCTTAGTAAACAAAAGACATAGTATCTTGTAGGCATGGAAATAAAACTAGTTAAATAGAGTATGTTTTGGACTAAATATATAACAACGAGCCCTAAATACCAACTTCCCAAAAGGGGCTAATTTTATATTGTAAGATACTAATGTATGGCCTTAAAGGCCTTGCTAATCTGCGATAGACAATGATCACTTCCTACTCTGAGCTAGAGTCTTCATCAACCTTCACGTTCATTCTGGACGTCTTCTTCTATAGGCATTTCCTGATGAGAATGCATTTGACCTCCAAGTGGAGCTGCTCCTTTGGAAGTGAAGACATAGATCGTGGAAGGTCAAATCCTTCCTCACTAAAATACTAAAGAATCCAGTCGTTATTGTTCGTGGGCTCCACATTCAGCCATTTGACTAGGAATTGGAAATTTCGTTTCATCTTTGGCCTAGCGAGTGTTAAATAAGACCTTGTCCTTGATGAAGAGGATTTGACGCTAGGTGAAGTTAGCGTGGTTGAGTAGCGCCCCTAATTCAGCCCACATGTATTCCTCGGGTAAGGGGATAAGAAAATGGTTGTTAATGCTAAAAACAACTCTTTCTATTTATCTAGGAATATCTTCCTACAAGACTCCACTATCTTATCCTTCAGAGTGTCTGCCATTAAAAGGCAGACAATTAGAGTACCAACCAGGTGCTCATTGGTGCGGAGGGTAAAATCATAGTCAAAGTGATGGTCACCAAGAGACTTGATGAGGGCTCTCCTGGTCATGTCATCTAGTGGTTTCAAAATCCTGTTCCATCTCTTCGGGGTAATGAGACTGATAAAGGCCATTGTCCTATAGCTATTGGCTTGGAAAGGAAGGATAGTTGTCTCCATTGAAGCTTAATCACATTAGATACAGATACAAGTTTGTCTATGGGGGATGTGTACATAGAAACTACTACGAGGCCAAGGCTTTGATTTAAACCCATCGAAAGATTTTGGGAGAGTCTGGAGAATGTCATTCGGATCCCTAACTCAGGTACAGTTAAAAAGGGTTAGATTAGTTATTAAGCATAATTGAAAGATTACCAGTGTCGAAGAGTACTCACAACCTGGATGCACATCTTTATGATTATTAATTCAAATGTGGGAGGGGGCAATGATGTAAGTATGCCTCATTTACAAGCATTGAGTGTATAGGGATTATTACCCTTTGGAGAGATCAAGTATGGAGAGCGTTTATAGGGGAATGATTAGAGTTTGGTAAAGTTGTCATATGTGGGAAGATAAGTGTGCTAAAGTGTAAGAAAACCAAGGGAGGGTGATGAATTTCTAACATTAGTGAAGTGCATGGTTTGGGAAAAGATACGAGCCTATGCAGACATTGTTAAAGTTAAGGGGCTAAGAGGAGAATGAAGGGGAAATTATAAATGCTTGTTTATGGGTTAGGAGAAATTGAGTAAACAACGAGAGGGAAGTGATAGGAAAACTAGTTATATGCTAGGCAAGATATCTGCACGTGAGAAAGGTTTTTGAGGCCTAGCTCTTGTTTAGGAACTAATACAAAAATTTTACTAGAGAGGGTAGGGGTTTAATGTTAACCTTAGTTAGGTTGTGATAGTACTATGTTTTGGAGCCTTCTATCCTTAGTTATGTTGCATTAGTTATGTGTATTGGAGCCTTTTACCCTTAGTGGATGGTATCAAGGTAGGTCTTTGTGAGTAATTGGACTATAATGGATGAGAAATGAAAGAAGTTGTAAATCTAGAAGGGTCTAGGTAAAGAATCAAATTTCCCAGGGGTTGATTGAGGTACCATCCGTACCAAGATTAGCGAGTTCATTAGCTCTCTTGTTCCCTTCTCTGTATATGTGATTAAAGGTGATAGAGAAGAATTTTCCCGCAATGGATAATGATAGGTCTAGGGTTGCTCTTAGTTTCCAGTTGGGAATGGATTGGGTTCTAAGAGCATTAATGATGATGGCAGAGTTCCCTTCCACATCAAGGTCTGTAATGCCCAATTTTATACATAATTTGAGGCTCTCTACCAATGTATTCAATGCTGCCACATTGTTAGTGGTGGTGCCTAGTGGTTTGGCAAGGGAGGCTATTTCAAGGCCATTTGAGTCATGGACCACACAACCAATACTAGTAGGTCCATGGTTTCCTCTAGAGGCGCCATCAAAGTTGAGTTTAAATTTGCCTTTAGGAGGGGGTTGCTAGACACATTCCCTTCTAGCTTTGGCTTTATCGGAGTTAGACTTGTTAGATAGGGGGGGGGGGGTTCTTAAGATCAACCCAACGTTGTCTCATTGTTCCATCCCAAGCTGTCATTGATTTATTTGTTTGTGACTGATTCGTAATTCTGTTGTTTGTTACTTCGATGATGATTGCATTAATCTTGTTTAAAAGTTGGTCCACTTCCATGTGTTTGTCTTTAAAGAGTCTTCGGTTTCTTTCTTTCCATGTTTCCCATATTAGAATCGACAGACAAACCTTCCACAAGATGTTATAAATACTGTTTTTGTGATAGTTGGGCCAAATTTTGAACATTTCTTTCAGGCTGTGAGAAAATGCAGATATGTAATCGAGTTTGACACAAAGCCATTCCCAACATTTCCTAGCATATGGATAGTTTAGGAGGATGTGATCAATGGATTCAGAATTTGCTTTACAGAGGCAACATCTGTTGGGGCCCTCATAGCCCATTTTGGTAAAACAGTTAGCCGTGAGAATTTTATTCTGAATAGCAAACCATGAAAAGAGTCCTGCCTTAGGTAGGACGTGCTTGTCTAGACATAGGTGCAGGGGGGATCTGTTTTATTGTATTGGTGCTCGGATACAATTAGTTTATAGTCGTCTTTCGAGTTATATCTTTCGTCATTGGAGGCTATCCAAAGAAGGGAATCATTTTTGTTATTAGGATTATTTTCCTATTTGCTAGAATGTTGGCTAGCATAATTTTATGTTGGTTTGGTATATTGACGTTGTCAAGTGTTTTCCACTGGGGGCTACCAAGGGCCATATCTTTCAAGGGTATGCTTACCCCAACATTGTTGGAGGGTTTGGATGGTATCACCCCAATTGTGCATACTAGAGATGGGAGGTAGACCTTCCCACGAGTCTTCCCAAAATAATGCATCTTCCCCATTGTTGATTTTCTAGGAGAGACATTTTCCTATAATATTTTTGCAATCCTTCATGAAGATCCATATTCATGAGCCATTCAAAAGATTTCTAATTCTAAAAACAGTTGTGGAATCCCTACCATTGAGGTATTTGTAGCGCATAATTTTAGCCCATTTCAGATTGGGTTTGCTAAGTAGATTCCAGATTAGTTTGGCACCGAGGGCTTTACTTTTCTCTTTAATGTTTTTGAAGCCCAAGCCTTCATATTCTATAGGTGCACATAAAGTTTCCCATGTTGCCAAGGGTATTTTATGTTGATCACTAGTTCCTTGCCAAAAGAAGTTTTTAAGGTGTTTATTAATTTCCTTGTTGCTTTTCGAAGGGAGGTGGCGGCAAGACATCTGGTAAATGGGAATAGAGGCTAGCATTGACTTAAGCATTACCATTTTACCTGTTGAAGAAAGCCATTTACCATTCCAGGATGTCGCCTGTTTCTTGATTTTTGAAATAATGGGTTCCCAAGAGTTACCATTTTTAGTTCCCTTATCTAAGGATAAGTCAAGGTTTTTGCATGGTAGTAATCCTGTTCTAAAGTTAAGGGAGTTACAAATGTCGGTTTCTAGAGTTGGATCAATATTGAGGAAAAAGAATTCAGAATTTTCTTGGTTGATTTCCTATCCTAAGGCTTTGGCATATGCTTGGAGGATTTCCTTAAATTTGTAAGCCTCTTGTAATGAGCTTTTTCCAAATAACATGGTATCGTCGACAAATTGTTGATGCATTATGGGTTCGACATTAGAGGTGACTTTAATGCCTTCAATCTGACTGTCAATCCTAGCTCTGGTTATGGAGCGTCCCAGGGCTTCAACCATAATGATGAAGAGAAAGGGGGAAATTGGGTCACCTTGCCGAATGCCTCTAGAAACATCAAAGAAGCCTTCAGGGGATCCATTCAGTATGACTAAGAATTTGGGAGTGGAAATACATTCAAATAAAAGATTGATCCATTGCTTATCGAAACCAAACTTCTCTAAGATCTTGCATAAAAATCTCCAATCTACTTTGTCATAGGCTTTGTGATGTCAAGTTTAATAAACATGTTGGGTTTTTTGTTCATTTGGGTGGAATGGATAGCTTTCTGTGCTATGATAACCCCATTGAAGATGGATAGTTTTTGTACGAATTCAGTTTGTTCTTCACTGATAATTGTAGGCAATTGTTTCTGCATTCTATTGGCTAGGGTCTTGGACAGTAGCTTTTAGATTGTATTACATAAGGCTATGGGTCTATAATCATTAAAGCTTTCAACTTTATCTTTCTTCGGGATTAGAACTAAGAAGGTATTATAGATTTCTCTAAGTAGCTTACCTGAATTCCTTACTCCTTTTAAGGCAGTTGTAACCTCCTTGCTAACGAATTCCCAACACCTTTGGAAGAACAAAGCTGGGAAGCCATCGAGGCCCGATGCTTTATCAGGTTGCATTTGTTTTAGTACATTTCCAATTTCTTCTGGGGTTAATTTAGCTTTTAGGGATTTATTGATGTCTCAGTTGATTAATCTAGGGATGTTGCCAAGGAGTAGGTTCTGGTTAGTCAAATAAGAGGATTCAACATTATAAAGGGTATTGCTAAAGTGGTTAATAACCTCCTAGCTATGGCTTTGGGTTCCTCAATTATCGTGCCATCTGATATGGTGATTTTGTTATTTTATTAATGTTCCTTATAGCGTTGGTGCTAGTGTGAATTTTTTTTTGTGTTTTTAGCACCTGCATTAAGCCATGTCTCTCTGGATTTCTGCCTCTAGAAGAGTTCTTCCTTAGCTAAGATGTCCTACAATTCGATTTTAAGAAGTTTTTCTTTTTGGTAGGTTTCCTGGTTCATACCTTGTGTTATAATTGTCTTATTGAGATTATCAAGTTCAAGTTCGATTTTGGCTTTGTTTTCAAAGATATTGCCAAACCAATCCTTATTCCTAGAGATTAAGTTAACTTTTTATTTTCTTAAGATTGTTGGCAATGATGAAAAGCTTGGAACCTTTAAAGTGTAGATTTTCCCACCATTGCTAGATGAGGGGTAATAGTCTTTCATCTTTGAACCACATTTGCTCAAATTTGAAGGGGGAACCTTGGGTCTTGGCATCGTCAAGGATGTCAATTGAAATTGGGAAGTGGTCAGAGCCTGAAAAAGGAAGGATATCTGTTTTTAGGGCGAATGGGAAGCTTGACCAATTTCCTTTGAAGAAGAACTGATCAAGTTTTTCAGCTATATTTTCCCTGCCCTGTCTCATGTTGGTCCAAGTAAAAATACCTTCTTCCGAGTTCAAATCCATTAGATTGTTGTGTCTAACCCATTCAACAAAGTCCTCCATTGATCTAGGGTTAGCATTCCTACCTCCCATTTTCTTAGAAGAGTCCAAAATAGTATTAAAGTCTTCGCCAATGATGAAGGTCTGATCCGGGTAGCAATTTAGGAAAGTATTAATTTCATGCCAGATCAACTGTCTATCCATGTAATTGGTTGGACCATAAATATTCATAATATTGTACTTCAAATTGGATTTTAGACTTCTGACACTGCCACTTATCCAATGTTTATTAATGGATGTCGAGGTATATATATTTTTCCTTGGGTCAGCTATGATTGCCAGGCTCCCCTTCTGCGCCTTCTGTCGGAGTGCCGAAGACTTCCATAAATCCTAATTTTTTTTGTTGAAGTTGGTTAAGCCTTCATTTTCAAGTTTAGTTTCTTGTATGATCATCAAGTCAGGTTTATATTTATTAATGCAAAGTTTTAATAAACATTGTTTGTTAGGAGCATTGCATCCCCTAACGTTCCAAGAAAGGACCTTCATTGGTTCTTGGGAGGGAACTTCCCCCTCCCTGCATGAAGTAAATCAGTGATCTTAGTTTGGTTAACCAAATTTGCATCCTTCTTTTGTAGTTCAACCAAAGATTTTCTACCTCTCTTTTTAGGAGTTATGCAAAATCAATTTCAGTTAAGCTATCCTCATTTATAGCTAATCCAAGATTTGGATTATTTCCCAAGGCTTCCAGCTCAACCAATTCCTTTTCTAAGACTTGCTGATCTTGCTCCTCAACATCTAATTCTTGAATCTTTTGGATCAATATTTCTCTTTCGGTGTTAATGACATCCATATCAATGAAGTCTGCTAGAATATCATCTATGTTATCATTGAGAATTTCTTCAGTAGTGGTATTATCCTTTGATTGAGTGAGAGGGTCGACATTGGAAGTTGGATTTGACATCTGAAAATCAGGGCTCGGGGATTGAGGGGGAACATAGGAGGGAATTAAATCCATGATGGATAATGGTAGGGTTGACATGGGATGGTTTGGAAATCTATCTTGGAGGACAAGATAGGTTCATTGAGATCAATAAGGGGTTCTTGATCCTCCGTGGCTTGGGGGTAGGCTCCAAGGAGAGCTTAGTTTCAACATTTGGAGGTTGCGATTGAGGAATTGGAAGTGGTGATGGAATCTCACCTTCTTCTAGAAGGTTGTTAGAAGAGGGGGAGATGGGGGCTCAACTTGCTTGGATGGAGGGGGAGATGGACGATTATGCTAAAGTGGTTAATAGCCTCCTCGGCTATGGCTTTGGGTTCATCAATTATCGTGCCATCTGATTTGGTGATTTTTGTTATTTTATTAATGTTCCTTCTAGTGTTGGTGGTATAATTAATTAGTTAAATAAAAAAATTAATGAAATAAATTAAGTCAATTTAAAAAAATTTGAAATTGAATTAATTAAATAATTTAAATTTATTTATTAATGTCTATGAGAGGAATAATTGATAAATTATTTTAATAATGAAAAATAATCAAAATTATTTTACCAATGTAGATGAAAAAGAAAATGAAATTTAGTAGAGAAAAATGACAAATTAGTAAATTAATTAAATAATAAAAAATTATTTACTCGATGTGAAAATTGAGAGAAATTTTGAATATAAATAATTAAATGTGTAGTTTGAGTTTTGAAGGGGAATAATAATTTAATAATTTTTAAAAAAAATGTAAATTAATGTCTGGAAGAAATATCGGTGATAAATGATCAATTTATTGACCAAAAAATTGCTAGTAATTTTTAAGTGTCTACATTTTGCCTCTTGTTGAAACATGTTTTGTTTCAAAGAAATAGTAGTATAAATAATTTGTTGATGATACGCCTTAATTTGTAGGTTAAAAAATAAATTTTCAGGTCAAACTCTCAAAAAAGTGGGATTGGATAGAAGAGCAAAGTTGCTAAATAAATGATAGGTAAGGCAAAATGATGCAAGAAGGTACTCCACTTATGCTGCTAACACATCAAACATATATCTACAACTCATTTATAAAATAACCATTCAATGACCTCTCAATTCTGCATACTATATATTACGTAGATTCAACAAGCTCTCTTCTCTTCTCTGCTTAACCCACTGTAGACACTAAAAATTGTCCCACCGCTTACATGCGATAATTTTACTATGTTCGTCTTAATTAGTTAAATAATTTTTATTTTTTAATTACCGTGTCATTCTTCCTACTTCAAATTTTAAAATCATCATTTTTCTCCAATTCCAATAATTGAACAATTTTAATTTCAATTTTTTTTTCTATATATAAACCTGGTTATAGACTTAAAAAAAAAAAAGAAAAATACGATGACTTGACCAATGACCATCAATAATACATAAGAATTACATATCCCAAACATCTTGAACACAACCAACACTTTCTGATGATAAACTCAAAGGGATCCAACTAACTATCCCGGGGGGTGAGCCTTGATATCTTCGTGCAACAACCGATGGATATCAAAAGGATAAGTAGACCACCGAGCCTTAGCATTCTCACCCAAGGGAACGAACAAACCCACACCAAAATTAGCAGCCCAATCAACAACACTATTACCCGAAAGCTTAATATGGGAGCATTTGTAGCAATCAAATAATTGCAAACAAGAACACATCTTCCTCAAGACGCCAACATCTGATTTTCCACCATTCGTGGCTTTAATAACCACCTTTGAATCCCTTTCCACCCATAATCTATTCCAACCCTTACACACAGCCAATTCAAGACCTTTCACCAAAGCTCCAGCTTCCACCATGTTGTTACTCTCCATGCCATAATGCATTGCATAAAGACCTACCATCAAGGCTGTAGTTAGCTCTATCATAAAGACCACATGTTATGTTGCATTACGAAACTACAAGTATAAAGCAAGATGGATTGTGTAGCCATAAAACTAAACTAGCACATTCTAGATTGCGAATCTTTAATGAATGGTAAAGCTATGCAAGAATTTGCAATAGGCTGCATTATCAGAGAACTTCTAGGGCTGTTACAATTCAAAAATATACAGTTCAAATAAAAGGCTTTGTGTTGTTCATCTTTAATGTCTTATTCGTTATATACCAGTTGCTGTTCCTCCAAAGCCTTGAAGAATCTAGAGTTAAGCTAAAGAAAAGTTTATTTCAAATGATAAACTTGTTTCTAATTTATTTTCAGTGCCACACAGGTGCAGAGGACCTTAATGAATCGAGAGCCAATTGTTTCTTCTTCAGTTTATCTTTTTCTGGTGACAACCTGCCATACCCCAAACAAATTTCCAAGTTACCCAAACAAAAACCAAACAAGAGAGCACAAAAAAGCCAAACTGTAAACTTCCCAGTACACACGACGCAGGCGCAGTATGAATTACAGCACTTCAAGTAGTTTGATTGATTGCAGACTCCAGTATGTCCCCTTTTTCCTTACCTATATTGTTTCGCTTTTGCTATTTTCAATTTTAAACTCATTGCCCTGGTTTCATCCTTCCCCCAAAAAATTTAAGCTTCAGTCATTTTGCAAAGTTTCTTTTTCAACATTAATCTCATGTAAATCATAATCAGCAATATATCTATCTTTATCTCTGAAGTCATAATCAGTAATATGCTTCCAAATAGGCACCTCCATAAGGATCGAAGTGATAAGAAAACATGTATACGCAATAGAACTTGGCGGCAAAGATTGCTTGTTTTTTAACAAACATGGGTAGCTGTAAATCTGCGACTGAGAATGTGCATAAAAGGGAGTTTGCTGATGAATGGGGGCAGCGATTTGGTTTTTATTTTGGGTGTCTGTAGAAGGCAAGGCAGGGATGAGATGAAATGATGTTGGGCGTGGATCCGCAATCAATGCATTTCAGCTGTGTTCGAAAATGCCTTGGCCGCTGGAATACACAGATAATGGATTGGTTAAAAAAGCTTTAGAAACTTTCAAACAAATGCAGGCGACAGATTCACAGGTAAAACGAGGACGCAATGATAAGGCACATGAACAGCTTGAATAAAACGCCGTCGCCGTTGATTTGAATGCCTAAAAGAGACGTGGTCTTAGGATTGTCATGGTCCAGCAAAGTAATGCAGATTAGAAGTCTGCGCATAAAGAGTGTTGACTGCGATTGTGGTGGAGATCTTCAGGCACAGACTCAATTACATATTTTGCAGGGAATTTATCGAAACCTTTGAATTGGTAAGGCTGCAGGGTGAAGCTGTGCATGTTCATGGATGCGTTGAATAGGATGTATGAAACAACGCCCGGGGTTGTCAAACTTGTTATGCGGAAGATGTGAAAATAAAAAGCAAAAAGGGAAGAATCTCATGTGCAGGTTAAGGAATCAAGAAGATTTTATTACTAATGGCATATTAGTTGTCATGAGTGATTGTGTGAGTTGAATGAAATGTGGGCATTGAGAAGGATGAGGGCATTACCATTCAGTGATTGGAACATTGTTTTAATGTTGCAAATGGTCGACATACTTGGAAATAATTAGGAAATAATTAGGGTCTATGAAGAGTAAAATGGGCAAACGTAAAAGGAGGAAAATAGGGGATAGGGACTGATTATTGTTGGGGTCTAATAATTTTTTATTCATTGTCACAAAATAAAATTACTAGTAGTAGATCATGAGTGGTTATTGGTGTAATGGGTGGACACTTTATTTTTTTGACTCTTTCGTGTGCCATTATTGGCTAGAAACTGAAACCTTAGCTTTAAGCAGTTAGGTCAAATAAAAGACAGCTAAAAAAATCATCACAATCTAATATAGTTTGTTGCCTCAATTAAGCTTATAACCGCTACTAGTCCCTTTCCCTTAGAGAAAATAGTAATGTAGTTAACTAAAAGTGAAGGAAAAATGTGAGTAGTGATTAGCAATTTCAACCCAAGCAAATGTGAAAAGGGCAAATTGAAATTTTTACCAGCAAGATAAAAGTTTTAGTAAGAGGTGAAAGTATTTTTACGGAATATGCACTCAAGGGGAATATTTTGGTGAGGTAAAAAGTTTCACACAGATGAACCATTGTATAAAGGAAAAATGAGTGAGCATTTTGATTGCAGCCTAAAGGAGAAGAATGTAGTTACAATATGAATTATTTTTCAATGTAATAGAATTTTCTCCAAGGAATATAAAAGGGTAATAATTATTGATTCAGAAATAAAAGCAAAGTGGTATATAAATGAGCACATGGAATTTTGTAATATGTAGGGCAATCAAATTTTTTCACCAAATGTAAAACATATTTCACTGAGAACCAAAGGAGGGAGGAAATGATACAAGTATTTGAGTTGCAAAGACAATGTATTTCAAAACTGAAAATGAATGATATTTTCAAAATAAGCATAAAAGCACAACTTTAGCCAAGGGATGAAATGCTCTTACTCAATGGTAAAACTAAAGTTGTAAATGGATATAACAAACATCTAAGAAAGCATAAGAAGTATTGGGGTGAATGTGTTTACTAAAGATGAATTGTGTTTGACAAAGGGTATGAAGGTAGGGTAAATATTAGTGTGTTTCAAGTTAAGTATTGCCTTCTTTTCAAGTGAGATGCATTCATGAAATATACTTCGGTTACAAGTGCAAGATGAAAGTGAAAACATAGTACAAATATTTCTAGAATAAATAAAGGAATATTTTTGGTTGCAAGTAAAAAAGCAAGAGGATAGATTGGCTAGATAGCCAAATATTTCCAAAAGGAGGGAGAATATTTTGACAAAAAGGATTTCAAGAACATACAACTATCATCATCAGGACAAATATGGATTTCCCTTCTTCTTTATATATTCTTTTTTCTTTTCTTTTGCAAGGTATTTATAAGTTCATATCTAGAGAATAGAATAGGGAAATGTATAACTTAGGGTTGGATTTTTATGCACAAAATATGAGTGTTTGTCATTGTAATCTTTTAATAATTGTTTAATCTGTGTATGGGCTTCTTCAAAGAAGAATTAAAATCTATATGCATGTTATTTAGGGTTTGAGAGAATGACATGGATTTGTGAAGTATGATTATGCAATAATAATTATTTTGTATTGTTTCCATTGTGTGACTCTTGTTGCAAGGATTTGACTAACTTCTTTGAGGTCCCTCTTGTCCTTGGCTGCATCATTTGGTATCAGAGCTAGTTTTCATTCCTTATGGAAGTGAGATCTTTGTCCCAAATCTTGTGAAGTGTTGAATTGATTTGTTGTGGGGTGGTAGAGAGAGGATCTGACCCACAATTATAGAGGATTCGTCTGAGATGGCTTGTAGAGGATATGCTAGAGGTGGAGGAAGGAGAGATGCTAATCTAACGATATTGGAAATGTTGAGACAAATTGTAGCTAGGTTAGAAGCTGTGGAAACAACCTAGAGAAGAGGTCACATATTGAGGATGTGAGTGATGAAGAGGAAGAAAGAGATGAAGAAGCAACTAAAAGAGGTGAAGAGCAACCAAAACTTGATCAAGGAGATGATAGATTTCTAAGAGGCCTAACTAGGGTTTATGCTAGACCGCGTTTCAATCCACCTGATTATGATGACAAGTTGGATTTAGATGATTTTTTTGACTGGATCACAAAGATGGAGAAATACTTTGATTATGAAGGCACTGATGATGCTAAGAAAGTGAAGTATGCTTGCACAAAGTTGAGAGGACATGCATCTTTATGGTGTGAACATTTGCAAACTGATAGATAAAGAAGAAGCAAGGATAAAATCAAATCATGAGATCGAATGATGAACAACTTGAAGGCCAATTTCTTACTTGCTGATTACCAAGTAAGTTTGCTTAGGAAGTTGAAAAACCTAAAGAAAAAAGATCTTAGTGTGAAGGAGTATACCAAAGAATTTTATAGGTTGGATATTAGGTCTGGTCATACAGATGAAGAGGTGGAAAGAGTTACTAGATATTTGAATGGTTTGAGGGTTTCATTTCAAGATGAAATAAGTTTGGTTAAATTGCAAAGTGTAGAAGAAGCCTACTGATATGTCCTAAACACAAAAGAAAAGTTGAATAAGAGGCGAGAGAAAAGACAAAGAGGAAGAGGTGGAAGATTTCAAAGAGGAAGGACATTTGCAGGAGGTGGAAAATCTTATTCAGAATTGAATAAAGGTAAGACCAAATTTAAGGAATAAAGTTCATATCAAAGAGATGACATGAGCTTCCATAGAGGAGGAGGATCAAGTAGTTATGGAAAAGATGACAAAAGAGTGTTTAGAGATCCCTTTTCAAATCTGGAGGACACTGAGACTTTGAATGCACCCAAGGGAATTCAAGCAAGAGGGCGGAGAACAAAAATAGATCTACTTATGTGGAGAAGGCATCTGTGGAATCTTTGAATCAACCAGGCAGAAGGAATAGGTATACTATCTTTGCAAATGGGATGAGACAAGTATTGTTTCCCTTAGTAGAGACTCCTGAAAGTGAGTTCTGTACCAGTGCTATAGTTTGTTTGGTTAAAGAAAGGAAATTCTTGGATGGCATGGAGAGTGATAGTATGTGTTATGCTTTGATTCCTAAGAAGTCTAATTTGGAATCAAAAGAGGAACAACCTAAGGAGATAAAATAATTGCTGACAGAGTATGAAGACATAATCTCAAACAATGTGCCTGATGGATTTGCCACCTATGAGGAGCATTAGTCATTGCATGGATCTAATACGTGTAGCTTGTTTTCCTAATAAAGTAGCACTCCAGATGACACCTGCAGAGAATGAAGAGTTGAATAGGCAAGTGCAAGATTTGTTGAGGAATGGTTTGATTAGAGAAAGTTTGAGCCCTTGTGTAGTACCTGTAGTATTAGCACCTAAGAAGAATGAAGAATGAAGAATGTGTACTAATTCAAGAGCCATTAATAGGATCATAACAAAGTATAGGTTACTTTTTCCTAGGATGGATGACATAATGGATTATTTGAGTGGAGCAAGGTATTTCACAAAGATTGATTTGAAGAGTAGTTATCATCAGATTAGAATCAGAGAAGGAAATGAGTGGAAGATAACATTCAAAACAAATGAGGGTTTATATGAGTGGTTGGTAACGCCTTTCGGTTTGACAAATGCACCCAATACTTTCATGAGGTTGATGAATGAAGCATTGAAGAAATTATTGGGTAAGTTTGTGATTGTTTACCTTGATGACATTCTAATTTTCGGTTAGAGAAAGGAGGATCATTTGTTGCGTCTGAGACAAGTGTTGCAGAGATTGAGGGAAGAGAAGTAGTTGATAAACATCAAGAAGTGTTCTTTCATGAAAGGGGAGATACTGTACTTGGGTTTTGTGATCTTAGTAGATTAATTGAAGATATAAGGTTAGAGGAACTGTTGAGTGGAGTACACTTGAAAATATTGGAGAGGTACGATCATTTCATAGATTAGCTAGTTTCTACTGAAAGTTCATTACGAATTTCAGTTTGGTTTGTAGTCCTGTGACTGAGACAATGAGAGGCGATATGAAAGAATTCAAGTGGACACATGGAGAACAAAGGAGTTTTGAATTGTTGAAGAAAAAGGTACTTGAACAACCTGTGTTAGCTTTACCCAATTTCAATAAGGTATTTCAAGTGGAATGTGATGCAAGGGGGAATGCAATTCGAGCAATGCTAACTCAAGAGGGTAGACCTATTGCTTATTTTAGTGAGTTGAATGATGACAAGATAAGAGTTTATGATCAAGAATTTTATGCCATAGTTCAAGCCTTGAAGAAGTGGAGACATTACCTATTACCTAAGGAATTTGTGTTGTATACTGATCATCAAGCATTGCAGTATTTGAACAGTCAAGATAAGTTGAACTGGAGACATATGAGATGGGTTGAATTCTTACAAAGTTACACATTTGTGTTGAAGAATATGAGTAGTAAATCAAATAAGGTTGCTGATGTTTTGAGTAGAAGAAGGAATTTTCTAACATAGATGAGAATTGAAGTGTTAGGATTTGATGAGTTGAAGACCTTATATGAGGATGACCCTGATTTTTCAGAACCTTGGAAAGATTGCAGAGAACCTATTGCAATAGACCAAAGAAAATGGTTGGAGTATTTCATTCAGGAAGGTATGTTATTCAGAGTGTTGGAGATTTGCCAGCAGGCCAGTATTGACTGTATGTTTGTCATTGATGACAACATATGGAAAGTAGCATGTGTGGAAGTCTTATGCAGTAAGCCTTCAGTTTATGTAGCATGGACATGATATCAGCATGATATCATGGGTGCAGAGGTTAACTGTTAGTACAAACAGTTATATAGCCGCTGGTGTCAGCAGTGTTCCTAACAGAGTAACAAATAGTGTTCTATGTATGGTTGTTCGTACAGTTATCATGGAGCCTTGCACGCTTAGATATATGTTGAAGACATGTTATTGATGTTTCAGTTATGGACGTATAGTTTGATGATGAATGCAAGTGAAGTTATGCAGTCGTTATTCGCTAGTAGCAGTTTCCTGTGTTTGTTTAGAAGAGCCAACAGAGATTTTATTGGTTCTTGAGTTGCGCCTATCTTGAGGGTATGCACCCTTGGAGTTAAGCTTGGAGAAGTGTTATTGATGTTTGGTTAAGAGCGCATAAGTTAATTCAACTTACAGAGAAAGTTCCAGTTGTTTTGGTAGAGCTGACAGTGTGTAGCGTGCATCTACATTTATTTTATTAGATAGGTCCTAGATTGTGTTGCGTGCATAATAGAGCCGACAGAATGTTTGTTGGAGTTTATTATGGTTTCTCTAATATGATTTCAAGGTGGTTCTAATAGGCCGACTTGATTATATCATTTGGAGGAAAGATATTTATAGGCAGTCATTTGTGATTGTTGAAGTGTGGTTCATGGTTGATTAAAGCAGAGTAGAGCAGTGTGCGAAGTGTTGAGCCATCAGAAGAAGGTCTATGTGACCAAATAAAGTACTTGTGCTATTCATTGAAACTGATCTAGACAGCAGGTCAAAGCGTAGTTCACCAAGATCCAGATATAGTGTGTATCTGTTATTTAGAAGGTTGTAGCCTTCGCCCATTTGAGCAGTGAGCTCTCAGACAATACGTCCTCTCCCCTAATAGGGACAATTGTAGAAGACTCCTAACAGGGTCCAACCCTTGACCAGGTCTACTATACTTAATATATTGTAAAGCTATTCCTAACAAGGTAAAAGATCTTCTAACAAGGATCATTATACACTAGTACAGAATATTAGTGGGTATCAAGTTCCACCAGGGTTTTTACCTATTTGGGTTTCCCCATAACCAAAATATTGGTGTTGTGTTCAAGTGTTCTTTCATTGTGTTTATGTTTTATGTTTAAGTATACTTAATTGGATAAAGAATTGAATCTTGTAGATAACTATTTCACCCACCCCCCCTCTTAGGTATCTCTTGGGACTATTCCTAACAATTGGTATTAGAGCCAAGTGCCTCAGAGAGAAAGTTTAACAGCTTGAGGTTGATCAGATGGCATACTTCAGGAAAGAAAGTTCTAAGTTCGATGGAGAGAATTATCTTGATTGGAAGAACAAGATGGTGACTCATTTGTAGTGCGTTGCCTTTGAAGTTTTTAATATAACTATCAAAGCAACCAAGATGCCTACCTTAGAAGACCTTGCAAAAGATGATGCCACTGACACACAAAAGGAATTGTTTCATCATAATGCTATTGCTAAAGAAGCCCTTATCAACGCCCTATCTGATGGTGAATTCTCAGAAGTAAAAAAGATAGATACAACTCATAAAATTTGGAAGCACCTTGAAGACATATTTGAAGGAGACAAGCAAGCAAAGGATGCACACAAAAAGACATGGAAGAAAAGATACAATGCATTAGAGATGCTGCTTGAAGAAAACATCAGAGCTTACAATCAGAGGATTAATGAAGCAGTTGTTGGAATCAGGAACAATGGTGGAGAGATTTCTGAGGAGGACATTATGGACAAGTTGATGACTACTCTTACTCCAGAATATGAAAGCAAGACCAACATCCTTGATGAGACCATGCAGCTTACATCAAATTTCAAGAGAGAGACCTTGATTAGCAAGATCTCAACTTTTGAGATTTCAAGATTGAAGACAGAACCAAAGAGTGAGATAGCTTGCAAAGCAACAGTTCATGGTAATAAATCTACAAACACTTTTGGTAATTTTGATGATGATGATGAAGAGAGAACATTAGATGATTTTATTGCTATGATTGCCAAAAGAGAAAAGAAAGGAAAAGGAAAATATGAAGGTTAATTACCATTTAAGTGCTTTTAATGTAATAAGATCGGTCACTTTGCATCTAAATGTCCCACTAGAGCTAAAAAATTCAAAAAGGATTACAAGCCTAAGTATTCTAAGGAATGCTACTATGCTGGAGATGGAGTTTCAGATGAAGAATTTGGTGAAGAAGAAATTGGATTCATTGCTATTGTAGACAAAATGAATAACAAGACAATTCATGTAGACAAGAAGGAAAATCAAGAACTAGCATTGATTTCACAAGCTGACATAAGGACAGACTGGATTATAGACAGTGGTTGTTCACATCACATGACAGGTGATAAAGGAAGGTTTGTTCATTTGGATAAATACAATGGTGGTATGGTCAGATTTGGAGACAACACTCCTAAACCTATAATTGGTAGAGGAGCCATCACTTTGGATGGAAAGAACAGTAGTGATGATGTTCTTTATGTTGATGGTTTGAAACATAACCTTCTCAGTGTTGGACAGTTACTTGGAAAAGGCTAAGAGTTGGAGTTCAAAGATGACAAATGCATCATTAACAACAAAGATGGTGTTATGATTGCATCAGACACAAAGACAAGAGGTAATGTTTTTCAACTCAATTCAGAAGCAAGTTTTTTTGTTGCTAAAGTTGATGACAACTGGTTATGGCATAAAAGACTATGTCATATCAATTTTGATAAAATAGTAAAGATAAGTAATGTTAAGGCAATAAGAGATCTACCTAGCATAGCAAAGCTAGTTGATACTATATGCAGGGAATGTGTGATGGGGAAGCATGTGAGAAATGCATTCAGGAGCAAGCAGAATTCAACAGAGAACAAGTTGGATCTAATTCATACAGACCTATGTGGTCCAACTCAAACAAGATCATACTATGGTGAAAGGTATTTCATTTTGTTTGTTGATGATTATACTAGGATGATGTGGGTTGGGTTCTTAAAAGATAATTCAGAAGCTTTTGAGAAGTTCAAAATATTCAAAGCTAAGGTTGAGAATGAATCTGGACTAAAGATAAAATGTCTGAGATCAGATAGAGGAGGAGAATTCACCTCTGACATATTCTATGAATACTGCGAAGAACATGGCATAAAGAGACAATCGAGTGCACCTAGAACCCCTCAGCAGAATGGAATTGTAGAAAGAAGGAATAGGACCATTCTTGATACAGCGCGCATCATTATGATAGAAGGAAAAGTTGCACACACCTATTGGAGAGATGCGGTCAATACAATAGTTTATACCATCAATAGAATTCAATTGAGGCTAGGCACTGACAAAACACCATATGAGCTATGGTTTGGTAATGTTCCCACAATAAAATACTTTAGAATCTTTAGAAGCAAGTGCTACATCAAGAGGGACGAAGCAGTAGGCAAGTTTGATGCAAGAAGTGATGAAGGTATTTTTCTTGGTTACTCTACTAAAAGTAAAGCTTATAGATGTTTCAATTTAAGATTGAAGAAGATCATTGAAAGTGCTCATGTAAATATTGATGAAAATTTTATGATTCAAGAAAGATATCATGATTACTCACCCATGATTGAAGAAGAACCTAGACCCTCTACTAGTGAGATAGTTATTGAAGAAATGTTTGACAGTATTGATGTGTTATTCAATGACCCTAAGACAAGTGAAGAAAATACTCCTAAGGCTGATGAATCAACATCACCTAAAGTTTCAAAGTTTACATCAAGAAATCATTCCAAGGCAGACATCATTGGAGATCAGAGTGGCAAAGTCTTAACAAGATCACAAGTAAAGAACTCAGCCAACAATGAAGCGGTATGTTTACTATCTCAGATTGAGCCTTTAAGTGTTGAAGATGCTTGTAATGATTCAGATTGGCATGATGCTATGAAAGAAGAATTTGATCAGATTATTAAGAATGACACTTGGGAACTGGTCCCAAGACCTAGTGATAAGAATGTGATTGGAACAAAGTGGATATTCAAAAACAAGATGAATGAAGATGGTACAGTAGTAAGAAACAAAGCAAGATTAGTATGTAAAGGATATGCGCAAAGAGAAGGCATTGATTATTTAGACACATTTGCACCTGTGAGTAGATTAGAAGCTATTAAGTTGTTTTTAGCTTATGCTACAGTTAAAAACTTCAAAGTTTATCAGATGGATGTCAAGTCAGCATTCTTGAGTGGAGATTTGAAAGAAGAAGTATACATTGAGTGGCCAGAAGGATTCACCTTATCAGACATGCTTGATATGGTATGCAGATTGAAGAAGGCCCTCTATGGACTTAAGCAAGCCCCTAGAGCATGGTATGAGAGACGAGATGGATACTTAACAAAGATTGGATTCAAGAAAGGAGTACAAGATTGTAATCTATTCATTAGAGAGACATTTGAAGGTTTATTACTTGTAGCTATATTTGTTGATGACATTATTTTTGGAGGTAATGACAAACTCAGTGCTGAATTTGCCAAAGAAATGCAGAATGAGTTTGAGATGAGTATGATTGGTCCTATCAAGTACTTTTTGGGACTAAATGTGCAGCAGACAGAAAAAAGATTTTCATAAATCAATCAAAGTATGTAAAAGAGATACTGAAGAAATTCAAAATGGATGATTGCAAGCTAGTAGGAACTCCTATGATCATTGGATGCAAGCTTACAAAAGAAGATGACTCACCAGCAGTAGATATAACATTGTATACGTCTATGATTGGTAAACTCATATATCTTACTCAGACTAGACCTGATATTTCCAATGCAGTTGGTATAGTTGGAAGATTTGCAGCAGCGTTGAATTGTTCTACAATTGTTTGGATCAAGCAAATGATAAAGGATTTTGGAATTTAGATTGATTATCCTATTGTTATTCACTGTGATAACACTAGCACTATCAATATGTCAAAGAACCCTGTGATGCATGCAAAGACAAAGCACATTGAGATCAAGTATCACTTCCTAAGAGAGAAAGTGGCAGAGAAAGAAGTCAAGTTGGACTATGTGAGTACTAAAGATCAGTTGGCGGATATATTCACAAAGCCCTTGCCTAAGGATACTTTTGAGTATCTCAGGGAGAAGTTGGGAGTCATTCCCTTCCCTGATTTTACTTAGAAAAAGAAGGAAAGACATCAGTCCTCAAGGACTAGTGGAAGGTTGACTACTCTGCCTCAGGAGTAGTACCAGTGCTTAAAATGAATGGCGCCCTTTGCCATTGATGTCAAAGGGGGAGTATATACAGAGTCATGAAAAACATACGTAAAAAGATGAGTAATATACTAAGGGGGAGCAACATTCAGTTTTGACAGCAGTACAATTGAGGAAATGGAGAATATTAGAAAATATTGCAGCAGATGGAGGATTCATCTTTGGGGGAGTTTTTGAAGAGGAAAAAGAGAATGTTATAAAAGAAATGTTCATTTGGGTTGGTGGTGGTTTTTCATTCCACATGTTGCCATTAATGCCAAAGGGGGAGATTGTTGGAGATTTGCCAACAGGCCAGTACTGACTGTATGTTTGTCATTGATGACAACATATGGAAAGTAGCATGCGTGGAAGTCTTATGCAGTAAGCCTTCAGTTTATGTAGCATGGACATGATATCAACATGATATCATGGGCACAGAGGTTAACTGTTAGTACAGACAGTTATATAGTAGTTGGTGTCAGCAGTGTTCTTGACAGAGTAACAGATAGTGTTCTATGTATGGTTGTCTGTACAGTTATCATGGAGCCTTGCGTGCTTGGATATATGTTGAAGACATGTTATTGATGTTTTAGTTATGGACACATAGTCTGATGATGAACGCAAATGAAGTTATGTAGTCATTATTCACCAGTAGCAGTTTCCTATGTTTGTTTAGAAGAGCGGACAAAGATTTTATTGGTTCTTGAGTTGCACCTATCTTGAGGGTATGCGCCCTTGGAGTTAAGCTTGGAGAAGTGTTATCGATGTTCGGTTAAGAGCGCATAAGTTAATTCAGCTTACAGAGAAAGTTCCAGTTGTTTTGGTAGAGCCGACAGTGTGTAGCGTGCATCTACATTTATTTTATTAGACAGGTCCTAGATTGTGTTGCGTGCATAATAGAGCTGACAGAATGTTTGTTGGAGTTTATTATGGTTTCTCTAATATGATTTCAAGGTGGTTCTAACAGGTCGACTTGATTATATCATTTGGAGGAAATATATTTATAGGCAGTCATTTGTGATTGTTGAAGTGTGGTTCATGGTTGATTAAAGCAGAGCAGAGCAGAGTGTGCAAAGTGTTGAGCCATCAAAAGAAGGTCTATGTGACCAAGTAAAGTACTTGTGCTATTCATTGGAACTGATCCAGACAGCAGGTCAAAGTGCAGTTCACCAAGATCCAGATATAGTGTGTATCTATTATTTAGAAGGTTGTAACCTTCTCCCATTTGAGCAATGAGCTCTCGGACAGTGCGTCCTCTCCCCTAATAGGGAAAATTGTAAAAGACTCCTAACAGGATCCAACCCTTGACCAGGTCTACTATACTTAATATATTGTAAAGCTACTCCTAACAGGGTAAATGATCTTCTAAAAAGGATCATTATACACTAATACATAATATTAGTGGGTATCAAGTCCCACCGAGGTTTTTACCTATTTGGGTTTTCCCGTAACCAAAATATTGGTGTTGTGTTCAAGTGTTCTTTCATTGTGTTTATGCTTTATGTTTAAGTATACTTAATTGGATAAAGAATTGAATCTTGTAGATAACTGATTCACCCCCCCTCTCAGTTATCTCTTGGGACTATTCCTAACACCTTGGATCCGAGTTGTGTATACCTAGGAGTTCAATGAGGGATAATTTGATTAAGGAAAAGCATTATGGAAGATTAGCTGGACACTTTGGTATTGACAAAATAATGGCTTTAAGACGAGTGACAATTTTTTTTGGCCTCAAATTCATAAGGATGTAAGGAAATTTGTTCAGGGTTGTAGAATTTTTCAAGTTGCTAAAGGAAGTAGTCAGAATATTGGATTGTATACACCATTGAATGTACCAACTAGACTGTGGGAAGACATTAGCATGAATTTCATACTTGGATTACTAAGAACACAAAGAGGTAATGATTTTGTATTTGTGGTAGTGGATAGGTTTTCTAAGATGTCACATTTCATTCCTTGTAAGAAGACTACAAACATAGTACATGTAGCAAAATTATTTTATAGAGAAGTTGTGAGGTTGCATGGGTAACCTAAGAGTATAGTTTTAGACCAGGATAATAAGTTTATTGGTTACTTTTGGAGGACACTTTGGAGGAAGATGAATACTAAATTGAAGTTTAGTTCTACATTTCATCCAAAAATAGATGGAAAAACATAGGTAATAAACATGAGCTTGGGAAATTTGTTAAGGTGTTTGGTTGGAGAGAAGATTGGAAATTGGGATTTAGTCCTAGCACAAGCAAAGTTTTCATATAACAATTTAGTGAATAGGAGTACACGGAAGACACCATTTGAGATAGTTATAGGCATGGATCCTAAGGGAGCATCAAAGTTAAGGGATATCAGTCAAGAGGTCAAGAGAAGTGTAGAAGGAGAATAATTTGTAGAGGTTATGAAGTCATTGCATGATGAAGTCCGATAGTATTTGGAGAAAATGAATAAAAAATATAAGGGAAGAGAAGATGTAAAGAAAATACATAAGGAGTTTGCAATGGGAGATGAAGTGATGGTTTATTTGAAGAAGGGTAGATTTCCAGTTGGAACATACCATAAGCTAAAGATGAGGAAGTTTGGATCGTGTAAGATCTTGAGGAGGCTTGATTCAGGGAATGCATATGAAGTGGAGTTGACAGGTAACATGGACATATAACCTATATTTAATGTTGCATACTCATACGAGTATCATGAGATTGATTTTGGTGAACCTGATAGATCAGATGTTGAACAAAAATATCCTAAGAAGAAGATGAATGGGATATGAGAGATTTTGGATAGCAGAATTGGCATAAGTACAAGAGGTATACAATATAAGGAGAATCTTGTGAAATGGAAAGATATACCAATTAAAGGTTCTTCATGCATTTATCAGGCTAAGGTTGACCATCTTGGTTTTCCTTTAGCCCCAGGAAAGTGAGAGGCTCACTTTTCATTAATCCTAGGTGTCTGATGCAGGAGCATCTCAAGTTCTTGGTAATCTTGCATCAACCAAAAATATTTTATTTCCTATTTTCTAGTTTGTTAGTTGCTAAGTTTCTTCCACCATTCCTTTAGTTTGGATCAAAACTTACTGTTGTGCACCTCATGAAGTGTTCCTAGCATTATGTTTTACCTTAAGCTAGTTGCACACCTTAATTGGTTTCTTCACATGTGAGATATATTGGATTCTTGGTGGGACTTCACTGTTCTTCACGTTTCACGACCAATTTGTGTTTTCCAATCTCATGAAGGATTTTCCCAATTGACGAATCTTCATGGCTCATCTCTCGTCTCTCTATGATTCTATATCCATGGCCAACCTACTTGGGGGTTCGCTCGTCATGTTTCATCTATTTGTGAGAGATTCTTATGATTTAGGCCCTGACCTATAATGTAATACAATTTTCTATTCTTGGAGAATGTAATCTTTCTCAGGTCGACTTGATGCTTGTGAATGCTTTATAAGCTTTTGTAATTGATCCTTTAAGTAAGTAAGTAGGTAAGTACGTAAGTAAGCAAGTAGTAGTTAGAGATAGTTAGTGTGAGCAAGTGATAGATATTATAAAAAAAGATAACTTATTAAAGGTTATGAAATTAGGCATGTATGCTTGGAATGTATGATTACATGTTGCAGACCCATTATAATTTATTTTCTGATTATGAGAAGGCCAATCTTTCACATCTCTCAATTATTCTGTATTATTTCTATTGTGTGATGCTTGTTGCAAGGATTGGACTGACTTCTTTGAGGTCCCTCCTGTTCGTGGTTGCATCAATATGTATATGTATATGTATATCTATTCTATTTCATGGTCCTCTAGAATATGAACAATCATATCTTTTCATGATTCCTTGAGGATCTCCCCGCCTTTCCATTTACCATCCCTTAATTTACCACCCCTCTCATAGAGATGACCCTTAAGGTTTGACATGAACTAAATTTTGGCTAGTTTTCCTTCTCTTTTCTACTCTTATTTTTTTTATTGTGCACTTTATGGTTCCAACAATGGAACCAATATTAACAAGAGAAATATAGAAACTATAGTCTAGAAAAGTGTACCCAAATATTGATCTCACACTCTATCAATGTGATTATTTAAATGTGAAATTAGGTACTTTGATGTATTGTCCTTTTTTAATGTTTCACATTTCATCATCCACACTAAGACAAGATACTCAAGTGACCTTGCCACTTAAGTTTCCAAAGTGACAATAGGGCCTCTAGTCAAGCACTCTTACAAAATTAGGTGTAAAGAATCAATTTTAAAGTATGACACATGCATGAGCAAATTATGCAACTTGCAAGGATGGTGAACATGCAAGTAGAGTCCTAGCAACACAAATGGGACTACAATTAAGGTGAAGAAGTTGTGATTCACATCACAATGATTGTGAACTAGATCACTTTTAATCACCATTAGATTCTCATGTGGATGCCTACACAACTTTAGGAAGATATAGGCCTCATACCTATTCATCCCCCTTTCACCCTCATTTGCACCAATTTCAATAAATTTATTCTTCACCTTGAAAGAAACGCTTTATCTCTTTATATAATTTTTTATTGATAAAATATTGATCCAAATCAATTCTAAGTACCAACCAAATTCCATCTTTCACACCCCCTTTACTAGTTGTTGTGAGCTAACTTAGGGAATGTCTAATGTGACATGTTATCATGTCACAATACATTTAAAGGCATTCTTTGTGCACTCAAACAAATGCTAAGAAGATAAATGCAAGATGAAAATAATCAGAGCACACTTAAATTTAAAGGGCAATAAAGGAATAATATCAACATAGTCATATAAACAATCTACATACATGTGAATGTTATCTTCAATCTTTCTCATCACTGTCAATTTAGTTTACTAAGAGGTTGAATCTAGTAGAAACTATCCACCTATTGAGTCAACAAGCTCCTCAATAGTATCTATAAACATTACCTTGACAAATTCAAATATCATGAAGGTGAAGGCAAGTAGATTTTTAATGCACATTTTATCAAATTAGTTATGTAGTCACAACAATCAAAATCAGCAGTCCATCTAAACTTGATTAATTTTTATAGTGTAATTTGTGACAAATTACACTATAAGACATTCATTAGTTTGAAACAATTATTTTTTCAAGCAAAATGAATTAATTCAACAATTTAAATAACAATTATTTATCATTAATCTTAAAACTAGAATACTTTTATTCAAATGATATTCTTCCAATTGTATTTTATAATTTAATTTACCCTTATTGGTTGGATTTTTTTAATTAGCCTAACTATCTTCATGTAAAGTGGGAGTCCTCTTTACATGAAGGTGGTCCCATATGAATGTAATTAATGAGAGATCCGAATTTAAATAATTGCTGGTTTTTTCTTTTTTACTTTTTACAGGCGTCGTAGAAAGTGAAGAAGTCAAGTTGAAAAAAACTAGCTAGGTTTTGCTCTCAATATTTTGCGCAAACCGGTTTTCATATCAACATGCAATGGCGTAGTTTTGTCATACAATATTTTGATTGATCGCAGATCAAACTCAATACAGAAGACAAGAAAAGATCCAGCCGATCGGGCTTAGGTAATTTTCGCCTCCTCATTTTTCTTTTCCAACATTTTTTGACGATTTGAAAATTGCATAATTCTGTGATGATTTGTGTCTTAAGATCACATTATCAGTCATTCTCTTTTCCATTCCAAAGAGAATTCAAACCCTCCCGTGTTTGAATTATTTATGTACACCAGTTTATATTTTGTTATGTTTTCGCAGTAGGCTTGTGTGTATTAAGTTTTCATTATTCAGAAGTCATTACTTTCATTTACATAATTTTGTTTTCCCCACAAGATCTGAAAGGCTCCATTTTTTTGTTCTTCTGAAACTTGTGTGGTCTGCACCTTGTCGTTTGTTTTTTTAGTGGATGATCTGATTTGGAAAATGGGTTTTATGAAAGTAGATCTGAAAACAATGGCTTCTGAGGGCACAACTACAAATTCAGGGTATTATAGGCCACAGAACATTCTTATCACTGGGGCTGCAGGATTCATTGCATCCCATGTAGCAAACAGACTGACGAGAAAGTACCCTCAATACAAGATTGTTGTGTTAGATAAACTGGACTACTGCTCAAATCTCAAGAATCTCTTGCCGTCAAAGTCATCTCCCAACTTCAAATTTGTAAGGGGTGATATTGCAAGCGCAGACTTGGTGAATTATCTTCTAATTACGGAGGGCATTGACACTATTATGCATTTCGCAGCTCAAACCCATGTTGACAATTCCTTTGGAAACAGCTTCGAGTTCACAAAGAACAATATCTATGGGACTCATGTTCTGTTAGAGGCTTGCAAGGTCACCGGACAAATCAGGAGGTTCATTCATGTCAGTACAGATGAGGTATATGGAGAGACAGAGCAGGATGCCATAGTGGGAAACCATGAGGCTTCTCAACTTCTTCCCACAAATCCTTACTCTGCAACCAAGGCTGGTGCAGAAATGCTTGTCATGGCCTATGGAAGATCTTATGGCTTACCGGTGATTACAACCAGAGGTAATAATGTTTATGGACCTAATCAGTTTCCTGAGAAGCTCATTCCAAAATTCATTCTTTTAGCCATGCAGGGGAAGCCTCTTCCCATACATGGAGATGGATCCAATGTTCGAAGCTATCTCTATTGTGAGGATGTAGCAGAAGCTTTTGAGGTTGTTTTACACAGGGGTGGTGTGGGGCACGTTTATAATGTTGGGACAAAGAAGGAGAGGAGAGTTATTGATGTGGCTAAGGATGTATGCAAGCTGTTTTCCCTTGATCATGAGAAGGTCATTAAATTTGTTGAGAATAGACCTTTTAACGATCAGAGATACTTCCTGGACGATCAGAAACTCAAGGATTTGGGCTGGTCTGAGCACACAACATGGGAAGATGGACTCAAGAAAACCATGGAATGGTACTTAAATCATCCAGATTGGTGGGGTGACATTTCTGGTGCTTTGCTGCCGCACCCTCGAATGCTCACAATGGCTGGAGTAGAGAGACTAGAAGAAAATGGTTCAGCTAATTCAGTTAGGGCCAGTGATTCAAAACAGGACCGGATGCTTGTTCCCTCAAGGAGTTTCTCTCAGAAACCAGCCCTGAAATTTTTGATTTATGGTTGCAATGGATGGATTGGAGGTCTTCTTGGACAGATATGTGAGAAGAAGGGTATTCAGTTTGAGTATGGAAGTGGCAGATTGGAAAACCGATCTCAGCTGCAAATGGATATTCAGAAAACAAAGCCCACTCATGTCTTCAATGCTGCAGGTGTGACTGGCAGGCCTAATGTCGACTGGTGTGAATCTCACAAACAAGAGACTATTCGAACCAATGTGGTGGGAACTTTAAATTTGGCAGATGCGTGTAGAGAGCAAGGCCTTTTGCTCATGAACTTTGCTACTGGATGTATATTTGAATATAATGCTGATCATCCAGTGGGAAGTGGTATTGGATTCAGGGAAGAAGACAAGCCAAACTTCATTGGCTCTTTCTATTCTAAGACGAAGGCCATGGTAAGATATCTTGCCACTGTGACTAAATGTGCTGTGAATCAAAGATTTTTTAAGTTTATTTTACTGTTTGGCAGAACTCTTTAACGCACTGAAGTGGAGTTTAACCTACAACACAAACCACATTATATAAATTCTCGGTACAAACACAATTGCATACATTGGGGTGTTGAGTGCTCCAACTTACAACCACACCACAGCTGTATGGACAGCAAAAGAATTTTGTAATTCTAGTAACTTGTGAATTTCAATTGTCATTTGATGAATTATATTGGTTTTGGCTGTAAAGATTGAGGCAAGGAAAGACATTTTGCTTGTACATTAAGTATATCAAGGAAACCATTTCTAATATGTCCGCTTTTCTAATGTTCAGGTTGAAGAGCTACTAAATGAATATGAAAATGTCTGCACACTTCGAGTTCGGATGCCTATCTCATCTGATTTGAATAATGCTCGCAATTTCATTACAAAAATTACCCGCTACAATAGGGTAGTTAATATACCAAACAGCATGACAGTCCTTGATGAGTTGTTGCCGATTTCAATTGAGATGGCAAAAAGGAATTGCAGAGGCATATGGAATTTCACCAATCCCGGTGTCATCAGCCATAATGAGATTTTGAAGATGTACAGAGACTATATTGATCCCAGTTTTAAGTGGGTAAACTTTACCCTGGAAGAACAAGCCAAAGTTATTGTTGCCCCCAGGAGTAACAATGAACTTGATGCTTCCAAATTGAAGGCGGAATTCCCAGAGTTGCTGTCAATCAAGGATTCACTGTTGAAGTATGTGTTTGAACCTAACAGGAAGAACAAAATGCAGACAGAGAATGGTCATTAGCAAGCATACAGTAATGCGGGAATATGTAGTCAGCATATTCCGAGAGTAGAAGTTACCTGCATAGATTAACAATCCATTTATCATGCCAGAGCTTTTCTTGTCCTGACTGTATTCCTTATTGATTTTTTCACAGGAATGACATGCACTATTATTTGTGTGGATACTCTTCACCACAAAGTCTCACTTAATTTACAATTTATTTAGCCTTTCTAATCTATAGGGGAATCTGATAACGCTCTTTCTGGGCATTATTTGGCTTAAATTTCAGTTAGTGATAAAAGGTATATGGAGGAGTATTATAATATTGTATTTTGAGCATAACTCCAGTAATACCTATTATTTATTATCTATTACTTTGTAAGGTTACAGACTTCATGTACATTCCTAAACTATTGTTTGGTAGAAATCTGTATGATAGAGTTGTGAGATCCTAGAGTTTGTATTGTCGTTCTATTCTGCGAAAAGGTGTAGTTCAGAATCACTTGCCTTTGCAATTACATTTTGACTTCCATAGGAATTTCATTTCTTGTTATTTTTTCAATGCAATGATCAAGTTTATTGGACTGAGGTCTTCCAGCATTTTCTTCACATAGTTTTACAAAATGACTACTGTTTTGAAGAAAATACTTCATTGGAAGTGTACAGTAGAAATCAACTTATTTCAAAGATGACTATTTATATTCATAGTGTAAATGAACAAATCCTGGTGTGGGTAGTAATGCTAGTAATATAGTATATTATTTATGCTTAGGTAACCATATAGCTTGTTTCTATAACTATAAATTTTAATTGCTCTGATGTATCTTAACAGTCTAAGAGTGATATTATACTTTGAATCCTGTTGAAATTAAATTTGCAGACAAAAGAAATTAAAACAGAACAGAAAAGAAAAAAAAACCAAGCACAGAAAAAGAGACAACAAAATTTACAGTGGTTCATCCACTGCTGGACTACGTCCACTCTTCAAGCAGAGGATATCAGTTTATTATTATCTCAATCCCATATTACATTGCAGCAGCTCAATAACATATATCTATACATGCACAGAATTTCCTATATTTGGCATCGCAGCATTTGGGAATATGAAATGGTTTAGAATCTGGTGGTTGCAGACCAGAGAAGAAGGATTGGTCTTCATAGTCTCTGACAGCAGTTACAGAAGCAAAACCATTACAATCTCTCACTTGAAGTCCAATCATTCCTGCGAGAAGAGCTGCACTACTTCATATTAGAAAGATGAATGTTCAGAGATATCCCCTGCAGCAGGCTACGGTCATTTCTTCAAAACGCCGAGAGAAGCTCTACAAAACTTGAACTTCTCCCTTGTTACAATGATCCTCAAAGCATCCACATGACCCCATCCAATGACATTCAAAGAATGCGAAAGAACATCTCTCGCCACCCACATGTAAAACCAGAAAATGCCTGGAAGAAAGCCAAATTCACTGCTAACTACAAAAAACAACAGAGTCACAAACTTCCACACAAGGCCTTTATCTTATAGTTCAATGTATTGATCACAACATGCATTCTGTCCCAATTGAGTATCACCATCAATTTCATCCGCCCGAGGTTCTTTGGCAGCAACATGCTTACTGTCATCTACCTGATCCCCAAAACTTTCATTCTCAAGCATACTAAGAAAATCATTAATAACGGAATCCCTTTCAGCATCGAATTGATCCAAAGAACCTTTTTGGACAGTCGATACTTCACACAATGACAAATCTGAAACAAGATGAACAACTCCCACTTCAACATGACTCTCTATTACATACAAAGTGCCTAATTTTCTGCCCCTAGCAATTACCAAGGCCCCCCTTTTAACTTTACATCAATTTGATTCAAAACTAATTTCACAACCTTGAGAACCCAATTGTCCAGCTGAGATTACATTTTGTTTGAGCTCGGGAACATATCTAACATCATGTAACAACCAAGTATATCCATTTTTCAGTTTTAATGAAATATCCCCTTTTCCAACCACATCACAAGATTCGTTGTTACCAAGAAAAACCTTACTGAAGTCACTGGTTTACAGATTTTGGAAATACTCCTTGCATGGAGTGACATGAAACGATGAACCTGAATCAAGCACCCAACCATTAGTTGGAATTTCTTCTTGGGTTAAAATAAGAACACCAGGATCTTCTTGGTATGTTGTGTTGGCTTCGTTATTGATCGTCATTTCTTGAGTCTTTTTGTAGTTGCAACAATTCTTTTTTATGTGACCTGGCTTGCCACAAAACCAGCATTCTCCATTTTGGCCCCTGGACTTTGATCTTCCTCTATCGTTATTTCTACCTCTATCTTGACCCCTTTCTCTATTATCAGTACTTACAGCAGTCAAGGCGTTTACCAGATGAGGGCTCTTGATGTTTTCTTCTCATTTCTTCGCTGAGAAGAGTGGCTGCAACATCATCAAATTTTAACTTGCTTTTGGCAGCCACCAAAGTGCTCACTGCCATCACCACACCTTCCCAACTATTTGGTAAAGAACACAATAATAAAATAGCCTTGATCTCATAATCTAAGTTAATACCCACAAAAATTAATTGGGTGACTAATGTATTAAATTCATTTAAATGATTCGACATAACTACTCCTCGCATTTTCAAATTATACAATTTCTTCATGATAAATACCTTGTTGGAAGTTGATGCAATCTCATACAAGGATGATAGTTTGTCCCACAACTCCTTCGTGGTCTTCTCAGCTGAGACATTGAAGAGCACATTTTTGGACAGCGATAAGAAGATAGTTGCCCGAGCTTTCATGTCCATCTTCTCCCAATCTTCATCTGATATTGAGTCCTTTCCCTTCGTTTTCCTTTGCAATGCGGGCGATAGATCCTCCTTTATCAACAATGACTCCATCTGCACTTTCCATAATCCAAAGTTCTTCTCCCAATCTTCATCCGATATTGAGCCCTTTCCCTTCATTTTCCCTTGCAATGCGGGCGATAGATCCTGCTTGATCAACAATGACTCCATCTGCACTTTCCATAATCCAAAGTTCTGACCTGCAAATTTCTCAATCCTCCATTTGTCTGCTTCGTCCATTACTCGGAGAAATCTTCACCGATTTCTAGAAAATCAAATCAAGCTTTCCCAGCTCTGATACAAAAGAAATTAAAACAGAACAGAAAAAAAAAAAAAATCAAGCACAGAAAAAGAGACAACAGAATTTACAGTGGTTCATCCACTACTAGACTACGTCCACTCTTCAAGCAGAGGATATCAGTTTATTATTATCTCAATCTCACATTACATTGCAGCAGCTCAATAACATATATCTATACATGCACAGAATTTCCTATATTTGGCATCGCAGCATTTGGGAATATGAAACGGTTTAGAATCTGGTGGTTGCAGACCACAGAAGAAGATTGGTCTTCACAGTCTCTGACAGCCATTACAGAAGCAGAACCGTTACAAATCCTTGATCCATTCAATGTAGGTTGCTCTATTTAGAGAGTCATTCCAACTGATGCATGATTTGAAAATACTGACGTTTTGCAAATGATTAGGATACTAAGAATATCTGGGTACAACATTCTAAATTGCGGAAGGAAATCATAATGTCAATTGTATTCAAATTTAAAAGCTGAATAACAAATGGACAATAAAATAGAATACTGCAAAAATATAAGAGGGCAGATTATGTATATATATTCTACTGTTGGGATTTGTCAAAGGTTGAGTTAACCCCTTTGAAATATGCAGCACGTGTTACAATGATATATATTGATATCTCTCACCAGGAGAAAGGGGTGATGATTATGGTATTTGATGTGGTGAAAATTGGCTGTAAAAATACCTTCTTTATTCTGCTGCCCAGAAATCATAGAGGATGAAGAAATCGGTATGGAAGATGAAACAATTTATTTTTTATATGCGATCCTTTGTCTTCTGCTAGGTACAGCTGTTGCAGAGAAATCGAGAGCAGATTACTTGTATGTACTCTGTATTTGGGATGTGCTTCAAATGTTGTGTGTTAATTAATCTCTACGAATGGGCTGCACATCTGCTGCCATGATGATATTGATATTCGTATCTGGGAGGAAGTGACGACCATGGAATATGATGTGGAAAAAAATAACTGCTGTAAGCAATCTTTGTGCTGTTGTGGTGTAGTTGTAGAGGATGAAGAAACCACAATGGAAAATGAAACAATTTCTTTACTGCATGGGACCCTTCGTCTTCTGTTAGGTACAGATGCTTGGACTTAAAAAGTGATGCTTGCCAACTAAGAAATTCTTTTCAATGCTATCTACATATGAGTGGCCTGAAGAAGTAAATCTTAGAGAGCAAATGCTTGGCAACTAGCAGGTTCTATTCAATGTTAGTACCAACTCTAGGAGTTATGTCATCATTTAGATTATTAAATATAGGAATCATGTCATTATTTAGCTTAATTAAGTTATGGTAATGTTGTAATGTTTTAAAAATTAATTGGGATTTTCTTGTATGCGAAATCATCTAAGTATGAATGTGTTGTTCTATAACATTCTTTGCATTTAGGTAATGTTCATAAGGGCGAAACCTTCTAAGAGATCATCCATCTCAATGTAACTACAATTCAAATTTGCTTAACTAAAGAATACCTCTCAAAATCAAACCCACTTAACTTACAACTCAAATGTTTAACTATAACAATATTATCCATCTCAAAGAAATTACAAACAAAATTTTAGATAACTTATGTGTTCATATTTTACTAGAAGCCCATGCAAGGCTGGATGTTCTTCTGGAGATTGGGGCTACTTCATTGGTGAAATGGATTGCTGGAATGAAGACGATTTTGAAGTTTTTGACAATGAGGAGGGCACTCTAGGCAAGGAGGCCCCTAGTTCTACGACGTCTCTTTTTGATGTGGAGAGGGCTTTGAACAATAATGGTCTTAATTGCTTTGAGTCGGTTGGGGAGGCTTCTTTGGTTGCTTCCCCCTTTGTTTGCAGCCTCCATAGAGGTTTTCTCTCTACCTCTATGATTTCAAAGATACTTTTAGTTGATGGGTTTATTATTGCTACTGCGGCTGACAACAAAATGCTTGTTGTTACTGATTTGGACTCAAAAGTTGGCTATGGGAAAGGGTTTCTCCTTGTCTCCTATTGTCAAACATACAATGGATACTGTAAAGATTAATAAACTTTTCGTATTTATTTAATTTTTGATTTAATGAATTTTACTGACACTTCTTATTAAGACTGCTCTTTATATATTTCGTGTCTTATGTAAAAACATTTTTTCAATATTTATATATTGCTGCAGTCACGATGAGACGTGACTCAACGCCCCATCGTGAATACTGCAGTGTATTACATTAATCAACGCATTGTTTATATTATCGCAGATTCCGTTAGTTAACACATCGTTTACATTATACAGCATATAAGTTATGCTGGTTATCGGGTTTATTAAACCCGATACCTATCATAGGTTATAATTAATATTAGCATTAACACGTTATATAAATATTAACGTTAACCGATATTAATGTTGAGACTAATATATTAATTGTTAGTGTATATATATATATGAAATGTATATATTAATATATATAAATTATCTGAACATTGCTATCAATCTCAACATTCTCTTTTAGTTAGGGAAGATAATTTTTCTTTAATTAGTTAGTATCATATTTTTCATATCCCATCGATATGAGGAATCACCATGCATTGTGACACCTAGTTTCCATATCACATCGATATGAGGAATCACCATGCATTGTGACACCTAGTTTCCATATCACATCGATATGAGGAATCACCAAGCATTGTGATACCTAATGTTCGTATCACCACAATAGTGATACAAGGATATAGTAAGTAAAACATTACATTTTATTTACATATAACCCTATTATGGTATGTGCACAGATAGATAACCGTCTACCATAACGAATCCCATTACAAGATCGTCATCTTGTAATCAAATACAAGTGTTCATTATCTAATAAGTCGCCACTTCTAGAAATGTACACAGGATGGATGAGCTCATAAATATGTATATTATATATATCAAAAAATCATATTACAACCATACCAAGAGTTTTCTTGAAGTGATCAACTTTCACCTTTGGAAGAGCTTTGGTAAGAATATCTGCAGTTTGATCTCCAGTACTAACATATTCCAACTGGATCACTTTTCTTTCAGCCATATCACGAACATAGTGATAAGGAATCTCAATATGCTTGGATCTGTCATGAAATACTGGATTTATCGATAATTTGATACAGCTTTGGTTATCACAAAGAATAGTAGTTGGTGCTAATGGTTTACCGAATAGCCCATTAAGTAGTTTTCTAAGCCATACTGCTTCTTTAGCCGCCATTGATGCTGTGATATACTCTGCCTCGGTAGAGCTTTGAGCTACTGAAGATTGCTTTCTACTAATCCATGATACCATAGCTGATCCTAAGCTGAAACAACATCCTGAGGTGCTTTTGCGATCAATCATACTTCCAGCCCAATCTGAGTCAGTAAATCCACGAAGATTTAATTCTGTCTTATCATATTTGAGCCCATAGTTTAATGTGCCCTGAAGGTATCTCAACATGTGTTTTGTTGTAGTGAGATGAATCTCTTTGGGTTCACACATGAATTGACTTAATGTATTCACTGAAAAAAAAATGTCTGGTCTGGTATTCCCTAAGAACATTAGAGATCCTATCATCTATATGTACAAGGAGATATCTGCAGGTGGAGAGTTTGATGTTGCTTCTTTTAGTTTATGAAAATTTGTTTCCATGGGAGAAGACATGGGTCTACAATTTAGCATGCCAAATCTCTTCAGGATGTCAAGGGTGTATTTGCCTTGATTTAGAATGATACAATCTGACTTCTGCCAAACTTCCAAACCAAGGAAGTAGTGTAAAAGACCTAAGTCCTTCATATCAAATTCTTTGGCTAAGTCTTTCTTGCATTGCTGAATCAAATAATCTTCTCCTGTAATCAACAAATCATCAACATATAGGATTAATATCAACATATCACCTTTGTTTACTTTGAAGTAGAGGTTTGGATCAGCATCATTTTTGGAAAATCCTAACTGCATTAGGTAGTTGTCTATTCTTGCATACCAGGCTCTGGGAGCCTGTTTAAGTCCATATAAGGCTTTCTTCAGTTTACACAAATGTGTTTTGGGATCATGAATCTCAAATCCTTCAGGTTGTTCTAGGTATACTTCTTCTTTAATGGTTCCATTTAGGAAGGCTGTCTTAACATCCATTTGATGTACTTTCCAACCTTTAGCAGCTACAATGGCTAGAACGGTTCGAATTGATGTGTAACATGCAACAGGAGCAAAGGTTTCTTCATAGTCAATCCCTTGCTACAAATCTTGCCTTGTATTTTTCAATGCTGCCATCAGCTGCATGTTTGATTTTGAATAGCCATTTAGAAGAGACTACAAATTTTGCTTTAGGTCTTGGTACAATGTCCCACACATCATTCTTTATAATGGACTGATATTCTTCTATCATTGCATCTTTCCATACTTGTTGTTGAATTGCATCAGATACATTTGAGGGTTCTGATTTAGAGAGTTCACTCATAAGTGTTGCATAATTAGATAATATAGAAGGCCTTTTTCTTTCTTTGACTATTCCTAGAGGAGCACCACGAGTCTTCCCTTCTTCTATGATTTTGGTGGCCCAAAGAGGTCTCTTTTTAGGATTTTCTAATGTTGATAGATTTTCCTCATTTTCTTCTTCCTCAGAATCCTCTCTTTGAGTTTCATGTGAAATGTTTTCTTTTGATGGAACATGTGTTTCTTGTTCTATAGAATTTTTAGCTCTAGAGCAAGCTATGTCTTCTTCAAAGATTACATCTCGACTTAATTCAACATGATTTTGACTTGGTATATAAATACAGTATGCTTTTGAAGTTTCACTATATCCTACAAAGATACCTTTCTTTCCAGATGGCTCTAACTTTGTTCTCTTTTCCTTTGGAATATGAATGTATACAGGGCATCCAAATATTCAAAAATTACTTATATCTGGCTTTGTTCCTGTGAAGGCTTCCTCAGGAGTTTTACTATCAATGTGAGAGTGTGGACATCTATTTTGTATGTATACAGCTGTATTTGAAGCTTCTGCCCAGAGAGAGGTGTCAAGATTTTGATTGAAGAATTTGCCTTGGTGGCTTCAATAATAGTTCTATTCTTTCTTTCAGCAACCCCATTTTGTTGTGGATTATAAGGTACGGTATACTCCCTCTTAATCCCAGCCTCTTTACAAAATTGTTTGAATATTTCAGATGTGTATTCTTTTCCATTGTCTGATCTCAGAGTTTTAATTTTCTTCCCAGAAAGGTTTTCAGTGATAGATTTGAAGTCTTTAAACATTCTTAGGATCTCCTTAGATTCTTTGTGTTTAAGGAAGTAAATCCAGGTCTTTCGGGAGAAGTCATCAATAAAGATTACATAGTATTTGCATCCTCCTATCGAAGAGACAAACATCGGTCCACATAAGTCTGAATGTATTAATTCCAAGACATTGTTAGTCCTGCTCACGCTGTTTTGAAATGATCCTTTTGTGTTTTTACCTAATGCACAACCTTTGCATGCACCAGGGTGATATTGTTTAAGCTTTGGTAATCCGGTAACCAAATTTTCCATAGAAGATAGAGTTTTGTAATTTAAATGTCCTAATCTTCTATGCCATACTTCATTTGAATTGGAAATATCATTTAATAAAACTTGATTTGATTCAATATTTAGCTCATATAGGCAGCCTTGTCTTCTTCCTATAGTATGAGCTTGTTTAAAAGTGAGTCCTTTTGGCCAGGCTTTTACTTTTCCATCTATGAAGGTTACCCTATATCCATTATCTTCAAGTGCAGATATAGATATAAGGTTTCTCTTAATGCCTAGAACAAATAGTACTCCAGTAAGTTGAATTGAGATACCAGTCTTTAGCTTGATTGTGCAAGTCCCAATACCTTTTACTGGGTAAGCAGAGTCATCCCCAATAGTTACTTCCTCATCGGATTCTTCCATCACGGAGTCTAGTAATTCTTTGAATCCTGTAATGTGTCGGGAGGAGCCACTATCAATAACCCAGATGTTTTTATTCGAGACTTGGCTTGAAAGTGCAGAATAAAGTACAAGTTTCTCATTTTTGGCTTCTTCTTTGATTTAGTGAAGGAAGCTTGATGATTCTTATATGGGCAATTTGTTACAACATGTCCAAATTTATCATATCTAAAACATTGGACTTTAGACATATCTCTTTTATTATGATGCTCAGGGTTAAATTTCCTTTTCTTGAAGTGTTTGAATTTCTTCTTGTGAGTGTTCACATTTAGTGCATGATTATCCTCATCATTTGTCTTTTTCTTTATTCCTTTCTTATCTAATCTTGACTCTCCTTGAAGACAATCTGTCCTTAGTCGATCAAATTTTGGAAATTTGGATCTAGCACTTATGCCAGAGACAAAAGTCTCCCAAGATTTAGGTAGACCATCCAGAGCAATTAAAGCTAGTTCCTTGCCATCAATTTCATAGCCTAGTAGTGAAAAATAATCTCTTAGAGTTGAAACTCACATAAAATATGCATTTATTTTCTCATTCTTATTCATACTTATGTGATTCATTTCCCTCTTCAAGGCTAATTTCTTGCTAGCATTGATTATTTCATAGGTTTTCTCTAGTGCTTTGAACATTTCATATGCCCTCTCATATTTAGATAAAATAGGAACGATGTGATCTCTAACCCCATTGATAATTATCTTCATGGCTTTTTTCGTTTCCTTCATTCCAATTTGATAAATCAGGTTCTTCTTTTGGTTTTATTTTATCTAATTTAAGGAAGGATTCAACTTTATTTTCTTTCAATAGCATTATAATTCTAATCTTCCATGATTGGAAATTATCAGCACCTTCAAGTCTGTCCTCGAATCTGATCATGTTTTCCATGTTAGAATTCTATGAGTTTATTAATTACTTGAATCTTTCAGAACTTGGCTCTGATATATAAAGATTAATAAATTTTTCATATTTATTTAATTTCTGATTTAATGAATTTTACTGACACTTCTTATTAAGACTGCTCTTTATATATTTTGTGTCTTATGTAAATTTTTTTTTTCAATATTTATATATTGTTGCAGTCACGATGAGATGTGACTCATGAATGAGTCATGCCCCATCGTGAATACTGCAGTGTATTACATTAATCAACACATTGTTTATATTATCACAGATTCCATTAGTCAACACATCGTTTACATTATACAACATATAAGTTATGATGGTTATCGGGTTTATTAAACCCGATACCTATCATAAGGTATACACGCATATCTTATGATAGTTATCAGGTTTATTAAACCCGATACCTATCATAGGTTATAATTAATATTAGCATTAACACGTTATACAAATATTAACGTTAACCGATATTAATGTTGAGACTAATATATATATATATATATATATATATATATATATATATATATATATATATATATATATATACGCATATCTTATGATAGTTATCGGGTTTATTAAACCCGATACCTATCATAGGTTATAATTAATATTAGCATTAACACGTTATACAAATATTAACGTTAACTGATATTAATGTTGAGACTAATATATATATATATATATATATATATATAATTTGAACATTGCTATCAATCTCAACAGATACAACTAGTAATGGAGTTACTTAGTTGGAAGGTCTAAATTTTTTTTTATTCCCTTGCTGAGATTGATCCTTGGGTTCCTAAGGGTTCGACTAGGGATGTTTCTATCTTAAGGAATGTGGATCACTCATTTGATGTTGTTTTGATTGAGGGTTTTGGTGTTTTGGAGGTCTATTCTTCCAAATCCTATGTTGGATGTTGAGCCTTCTACTATGCTTGTCCCTCCTTTGGTTATCCCTTCTCCTCCTCCGAGGGTTTCCAATTGGGTGCAAGAGCTTGTGGTTGAGATTCCCAAGTCTTTTCTTGATTTGGAATGCCTGAAGGGTTTGGTTTCAAGAGATTTTGTAGCAACCGTCCTCATATTGACACTATTAGAAGATGGGGTTTCTAGAGTTAGGAACATGAGAGGTAAAGTCAAGGTAACTATAATGTCATCTAATTATTTCATATTTTCCTCAAATGTTATTGAAGATTGCTCTCAGATTCTTTTTGAAGGTCCTCGGTTCTTGGGCCCGAATGACCCCTATTTCTCTAAGTGGTCTCATGGTTTCAACCCTCTGAATGACTTCAAAATCCCCATGTGGGTTCAACTATCAGGGTTGCCCTTGGAATTTTGGAGTTCCAAGATTCTTATGCCCATTGCCAAACTATTCGAGCAATGTTATAATATTGATCCTATTACTAAATCCGTGAAAATTATGTTGTATGCGAGATTATATATGCCGGTGGATAGAAATAAAGTGCTCCCTACCTAGGTTCCTTTATCTTCTAAGTATGGTTTTTGGGTTTTGGATATATTGTTTGCAAATTATGCAATATGCCACTTCCACTTGTGTGACCAATAATGATAATCATTTTGTCTAGAGGAAAAAGAATCATATGCCTCCTACTTGGGAACAACCATCCTCTAGTGCGGAGGAGTGAATGATGGATAAAAAAGGAAGCTTTGATTCTAACCCTAATATTGCAAAAATGTTTGAGGAATCTTCAGATGGTTCTTCAAATTCTCATAGCCACAAGAAAAGGTGCTTGGGAGAAAATGATCAACCTTCTCCTTTAATCATGGAAGAACATATGAAGAATAATAGAGTGGATCATTCTATTGATCCTCGTTTCAAGACACAACTCATGTGAGAAGTACCCCGACACTAAGGTCAACCAAAAATCCTTAGGTCACTTCTCTAAACCCTGATGATTTGGTTGTTGTTATGTTGTCAGTTTTCTACGTTGTTTTATTTGGTATTGTTTATAGTTGTTGCAATGCCCCGCTCGAGAACCCATGAGGAATTAGCCTAAATAGTCATAATGTTTTTGATAAAGTAATGCAACAAAACAAGGGTGTTGTCCCTTTACAACCCAACCCAGAGGACAATTAACAATAGAAACCACATCAACAATAGATGAATGTTATCAGCACCAATGATTTTTTTAGTGGTGAATATTCGCTAATAGGTGAATTGTGGGGGTCAACCGCGTTGAGAAATTGGCAAATAGTATCATTATGACAAGTGGTCAGATCACCTTGTTTTCACGTTATAATTGTCCCATGGCCAGTTTACTTGCCACCTTTTGGTTGAAATGGTCATACTACAATGTGTTTTTTCGCCACCAACTCATACACAGTTTGAATATTTATAGATTGCAACAGGGTGTTTCATGGCCCTTCAATAGGCATTTTTAACTAGGGTTTTAGCCCAACTCTTCCTTTCGACATCCTAGGGCTGATTTCTCATGCAACAAAGGAACGCAAAACTCAGGATGGAATGGAAGGAGAGGGGAGAAATCGGCTCCTAGGTATGGGCAAAACCCAAACTATGTGCAGTTTGGTAAAAGTTTTGATTTCAAGCAGATTGCAGGGAAGTTTTACAAATCGAAGCATCCTAGGCTGTCAAAGGTTGCAATGACCTCCACGGCTCCAGAAAAGACTCCTCTGGCTAAGATAAGGTATGGGATCTCTACCACTATTAGAGTGTCAGAATCTCATTGGAAAGAAGCATCCTCAACTCTGAAGGAGAAGGCTTTTTTCTTTAAATGGCTTGGCCCGTGGCCATCTGTTGGCACAATAAGGTATTGGTGCAAGGAGGTTTGGGGGGAAGGTTGTAGACTCAAAACCCTATCTAATGGTTGCTATATGGGCTTATGTCCTTCAAAGGAAGATAAAGATTGGATCCTAAATAATGGCCCTTATCTCATTGAAGGGTAGGGGATCTACTTGCAGGATTGGGAAGAAAAATTTCACCCAAAAAAGGCTAGTTTAAAAGAATTTCCGGTCTGTCTCAGTTTACACAACCTTCCATTGGAATACTGGGGAGAAGAAATGCTCAGACATATTGGTAGCAGCATTGGAACTTTTATTAAATCCAAGGAAGTTATTTGTGATAAAGACGCCTCCATCCATCCCCAGATCTTGATTAGCCTACAGGAGAACAATCCCATTCTTGATACTGTTACCCTTGGAATAGACAGTGGTTTTTGGGTTCAGAAGATCACAAGATGGCAGGGCAAGGATCTTGTTTCTTCTCTTGAAGGTGACATCTTTGGTAGGAAGGATAAAGGGAAGGCTCAAGACTCAATGTTAGATGAACTTGAAAAAAGGTTTCTTGAATAGGAGATGGTTAAGCCGGACCTGGCAGATCAATTCATCTCAAGGAGCCCTTCCTTTGCTTTGTACTGTAGCCATGATTTAAAAGGTGCCATTGACTCTTCCTTTGTAGAAGCTTTTATGCCCTTTGGGGAGGTGTCCATTAATCCCTCAATACAGGTGGTGAAGGAAACACCCTTTTCTTAGTTCTCAGTTGCTCCTGATGTGGATCGACACCCCCCTTCCCCTAAGTCTGATGCGACATTGTGTCAGGTAGATTTGTTCCCTCCTATGCAACCCTTTGGAGTGATCGTTGGTGGTGGCCCTCTTGTGGTTCCAGATTCCTTTGAAAGTCTTGGTAGGCTCTTTGTCCCTGGTCCAGCAAAGGTTCCAGTTGTTGTGGATGAACAAGATCATCAGGAGGATGTTTTTAAGGATATAGAGATCTCTCCCATAAGAAATCTGAGTAATTCCTTTGAGGATGAAAAGGATTGTGATGGGGCTTCTAAGGATTGGGACTCTAAATTTGATGGGCTTGATGCAGGGTTTGACTCGAATGACCTTGGCATGTATGAGAAGGTCAGCTCTTTTGAATAGAGAAGGTTAGGACAGACTACTTCTTCCCTGAAAAAGCCTATAATCAAGGAAAAACAAATAAGGGGGGCGAAATCTATCCAGATGAGGTTGGAGATTGCAGGAAATGCTGCCGACCAAACCAAACTTTTGACATAAGGTCCCGGGAGCCATGAAAACCTTACCGTGGAATGTCAGGGGCTGCAATGCCCCTGACAAGCTTCGTTTGATCAAAATATGTCTTGATCAAATGAAATTGAATCTTGTGCTGTTATAGGAAACAAATATCAAAGATGATGCTAGTGACTTTTTCAAAGTTAAGTTTAGTAGATGGAATTGTGAACTTATTTTTGCTCAAGGGGCGTTGGGTGGACTTGGTGTGCTGTGGAATCTGGGCTCCTTGGATGTGACTGGGCTACAGGCTGATCAATACTGGAAATGGTTAAGAGTGTTTGTGACACACCTACATTGTCACATTTATGTTTTTAATATCTATGGTCCCAATTGCAGATCTCAAAAATGTTTGGTTTGGAACTCATTGGTGAGTGTCCTAGAAAACCTAGATGAGGATGTGGTTGTGCTGGGTGGTGATTTTAATGCAATTCTTTTCCCTGAGGATAAGAAAGGTGGTAAAGGGTGGAACAATGTTAGTCAAAAGGAATTTTCTTCCTTTGTGACTTCCTGCGGCCTTACAGAGATCCCCTTTAAAAAAGGTTATTTCATGTGGACTAACAGGCGTGCAGGCTTCCTTAACATTGTTGAAAAGCTTGACCGTTTCTTTGTTGGTGGTAACTGGGCTGCTATTTTGTGGACTTGTGATGCTAAAATTCTTCCTTTTCAAGGCTCGGATAACTTCCCAATAGCTTTGAGGATACAACATGAGGAGACTTCGGATAGATGCCCTTTCAAATTTGAATCGATGTGGTTTACTGCGCATAGGTTCAGTGACCCGATTAAAGATCGGTGGTCTCATGCTCCGAAAAGATCAAGTAATAAAGCTTTTTTATTTGTCAAGAAACTTCAATTTATTAAAGAGCAGTTAAAAGTTTGGAATAGGCTGCACTTTAAAGATATTTTTGTTGAAAAACTCAAAGTAGAGGATAAAATCAATGCCCTCAGAATGCATATTATTGAGAATGGTATGTCGGAGGCTGATTTTGTGGAAGAAAAGTGTTTACAATCACAATTGGAAGGTTTGTTGAAAAAAGAGGAGATTTTCTGGCGGCAGAAGTCAAGAGAGACTTGATTGAAGGAGGGGGATCAAAACACTAAGTTCTTCCACAACTCCCTGAAACAATGTAGAGCTCACAATAAAATTTATAGTATTCAGAATGGTCTTGGGGAAACACTTAAAGACAGAGAGGAGATCAATGCTGAAGCTGTAGCTTTCTTTTCTAAAAAGAAACATGTGTTGGGGAACCATAATCTTTTATGTGAGGATGTGCTTGGTGTCATTCCATGTGTGGTTTCAGATTTGCAGGATAGGGACCTGACTAAACTTGTTTCTTTGGAGGAAGTAAAAGCTGCCCTCTTTGGGCTAGGCAGGGATAAGGCCCCAGGCCCAGATGGTTTTCCAGCTATTTTCTTTCAGAAGTTTTGGAATCTTATTGGGAAGAATCTATGGGAGGTCGTGGAGGAATCTTGGCGTGGTGGATTCATTCTTAAAGATCTCAATAATACTTTTATTGCTCTTGTTCTGAAAAGAGACACTCAATCTTCTTTTGAGGACTTTCGACCCATTGCCTTGTGCAACACTATCTATAAGGTCATCTCCAAAGTGGTTGCCAATAGGCTCAAGCAAGTTATCAACATTGTGATATCTGCGGCTCAAAGTGGTTTCTCCCCTAGGCACTCTATTTTTGAGGGAGTGGTGATTGCCCATGAAGCAATCCACTCCATTCGTGCAGCAAAAAGAAAGAAAATGATGGTCAAGCTTGATATTAAACAAGCCTATGATGAGGTGGACATAAGTTTCTTATTGGCAGTTTTGAGCAAGTTTGGGTTTGCAGAAAGTTGGATTGGTTGGGTTCATAGTTGTATTACCACTCCAAGGTTCTCTGTGCTTGTCAATGGAAGCCCTCAAGGTTTTTTTAAATAGGAAAAGGGGATCCAACAAGGGGATCCACTATCTCCCTTTCTTTTTATTATTATGGCATAGGTTCTTGGTAGACTGATTTCTCAAAAACAATAGGATGGTGTTTGGAAGGGCATCCTCATTACAGAAGGAGTGCAGGCCCTCTCTCATCTTCAGTTCATGGATGATACCTTTTTGGGAGGGGAGGCTTCTATTCAGGAAGCCAAAGCGATGAGGGACACCCTGGAGTTGTATGGTAAAGTCTTTGGGTAGCTTATTAATTGGAGAAAATTGGAGATTTTTTTCTTCAATACCCCTCTGAAGGAACAAGTGAGGATTGACAAAATTTTGGGCATGAAAACAGGCTTTCTACCCAACAATATCTTGGCATTCCTCTTTTCATGGGTAGTAACAAGTCAGAAATATAGAAGGATTTAGTTAGCAAATGTTTGAAGTAGATGGATGGGTGGAAAGGGAAGTGGCTTTCCTCTGCAGGAAGGATTCTGATGCTGCAAACAGTGATCTCGACTATCCCTGTTTACTCTATGATGTGTATGGATATCCCCAAGAAAATATTGAAGGTGGTTGAAGCTAAGATGAGGAAGTTTTTTTGGTGTGGATCAAAGGAGGAGGATAAGATCCCCTTGGTCTCATGGGAAAAAATTTGCAGACCCAAAGCTAGTGGCGGGGCAAGAATAAGGAATTGGCAGCTCATGAACAAAGTCTTGGGGGCTAAAATGGTTTGGAGTATGTATAGCAACCCTTCGTGCTATTGGGTAAGATTACTCCAAGCCAAGTATTTGGATTCTCCATACAGTTCAAGGATCCTCACCATAAAAGACCCCCCTCGTGGATCGACCATATGGAACTTTTTGTTATCCTGCATACCTATTATTTGTGATCACATTTCATGGCAGATTCATAATGGTAATGAGGCCATGTTTTGGGATGACTCATGGAATGGTCTCATAGCTCTGAAGGATACTCAGGAATTCTCCCAACTGAAGGTTTTCTTTGAAACTCATTGGGGGACCAAAGTAAGAGACTATTTGGAAATGGTCAATGATGCTGAAGGTCAATGTTGGAGATGGAAAAATTTAGTTAACTTGGATCTCTCTTTGCAACAGAAGGAGCTTATGAAAGGTATTTTCAATCACAGATCAGTGGCTATTACTGGTCAGTGTGATAGGATAAGGTGGTGTGGCTCTCTCTCTGGAGACTACTCTATCAAATTGGAATATGTTTTGTTGGACACAAGTGATGCTACCCATTTTTCTTCACAAGATCTATGTTGGAAAAATGATTTATTATCGAAGGCTGCTGTATTTGCATGGTTGTCATGTAAAGGATGAATTTTGATTGCAGAGAGAAGGAAATGATTAGGTCTTAGAGGACCTAATAGGTGTGCCCTCTATGAAAGTGAAGTGGAATCAATAGATCATCTGTTAATTCAATGTAGATTTGCAGATCAGTGCTGGAATTTTGTACAACAAAAAATGAAGTGGCAAGCCTCGAGAGAAAACACTATACAACATGTCTTTGATGGGTGGTCACGAGTGGTTAGGAAATCAACCCTTTTAGGAATTTGGTCAATCACACCCTCCCTGGTTGTGTGGGAACTATGCAAAGAACGTAATAGGAGGATATTTAGAGATGAACAAGAATCTATTCAAAGGTTCTTAATGAGATTACAATGTGCAATTGAGGAGGTGGTTAGCACGTCAGCCACAAGAAGACAATTTTTGAAAATTCCTTACACAAAAGAGGATAGGGCTATTCAATTGCAATGGCCGGGTATTAAATTTTCCTCTCCTGTTGGTGCTCTAGTAACAAAGAGGAGTCTGGTGGGTAAAGATAGAATTAATTGGAGTCCGCCGGAGGTTGGCTGGATAAAGGTAAATTTTGATGGGGTTGCAAAGAACAATCCTAGTAGAAGTGGTATTGGGGTGATTTTTCGAAATAGTGATGGTAACACTATTCTGACAGTGTCAAAAAGATGTGAGGATGGCACTAATAATATGGCTGAATGCAAAGCCGCACTTCTCACAGTAAGACTTGTAAAGAAGCATGGTTTTAGCAGATTAAACTTGGAAGGGGATTCATTGTTAGTTGTGCAAGCTATTACCAATCTATCCATTAATGCTTGGCACTTAGAGAATGAGGTTTTGTTGATTAGGGAGTTGTTATCGACTTTGAAAAACTATAAGGTCTCCCATATTAAAAGGGAGGGTAATGAGGAGGCGGATTTTCTTTCTAAACAGGCTGTGGAGTTTGAAGAAATTGGGGACCTTTTGATTAATGATTTAAACTTAAATCATGAATCAAAGCATTGAATGGCCGTGGTTTGCTGATGTCACGAATTCTTATGTCAAATTGCTACAATAGTTGATGGTTGCTTCTTTCATCATTTCATTGGCAAGTTGCTCTTTTCGACAGGCACACACATGAGAGAATAATGGTAGGAAATGGTGGCAGTCTCAAATTAATGGTGTTTGGATGTTTGGCACGCTTCCGAATGTGTTTGGTGTCCTGCAACGGTGAAGCTTTTAAATGCTTTCTCGATGGGATTTTCATTTGGTGGTGATTCAGTTTTCTGTTGATGCTGGTGTGCACTTTGCATTTGGTGTGATTTTCAGTGCGATTATGGAGGCGACGTTTACTTTCCACACTAGAGGCAACATAAGGGGATTTATGGCCCGGTCGATGATCATAGGGTAAAGTTATTAGTAAAATGCCCTTCTAAGGAGATTGTTCAAGCATTCCAATAGACATTGGGGCCTTTTTTCCATAAGGGTGACTGAAAATGGAAATTGCAGGTCGATATTGTAGCCATGATTATGGCCTAGGGTTTGGAGCTGGGTGAACATGAAAATCATGTGGCTTGGGTAATGAGGGCACTATTTGAGGAGGAGTTGATTGCAGGGTTGGATTCATTGTTGGAGTGGGTGCATTCTGGTTGGCTTTTAATTATAGTGAATGCTTCTTTGACGAAGAGGAAGGCATGGCGGTTGGCATCTTCCCCTTTTTTCATTGGCTGAAAAGGGTTGATAGAGATAGCTATTTGGCAGCTAGAAGTGCTGGTTGGATTGGCTCGACACATGGCATTGAAAGGTTTCTAGCTGAAAGGCGGGTTGTGCAGGTGTCGACTATCTTCCTAAGAGAAGACATTCTCTTCAATGCAAAGATGGCATGGGAGAAGAGAAGGCAATTTATTTTGATGACGAACTGTGTTTTTTGTGGCTAACCCCACGGGAAGTAATGGATGCTTGTTTCCTTTCATTTATAACAAGGTTTTGGTTGGATGGTGGATACTCCCTCTATTTTTGTTTGGCTGGTTACATATGGATGATCATAGGTTTTATTGATGGCAAAAATTTTCAAAGGATGGAGCTGCTATAGCTGATATGTTTTTTGAAGTGTAATGGTCACCTTTAGTTGCCTAAGGGAGGTTTTTTGTATGGAGGTTATGTTTTGGTCCTATCTCTTTATAAGGGCATATCTAGATCTTTATTGTATACATATGGATGTTAGGGTCTTTCGGAAGCAATCTTGAATGCTTCGTATATATTGTAATTATTCTTATATTAATAAAATACAACTTATTATTGATAAAGAAAAAACAACATTAATTATTTTGTTCTTGAGGCCAGACCCAATTCACCCCCACTACTATTGAATGGTAATGCCAACTCCATAATTCACCTTGAAATTTAAAATTCTACCACCTTAATCCCGCCCAATTTTGCCAAAATTCTACATCCCAATTATAGAATGATGCGTAATTCGCCAACTTTTATTTGAAATAAATACATGAGAAGGTGAGATTTTATAGTTTACACCTTGTTCGGATTGGTCTGTACTTCTAGTGCTCTAGATACAAGTTGCTAATGAATTCTTTAGATGCTGAGTTGTTGACGAACCTTGTCACTATGAAAACTTAATGGTAAGTGATAAAGGACATAAGATTGATGTTAGTGTTTTGCATTTTGAGTTGTTAGTGTCTGTCATTTTGATTTCAAAATTTTCTTGTAGCTTAGCTATTGTGGCTTAGTGTTTCCATTTTAATCTGTTATTGTTTACATAGCATGCTTTGTTACAACAAGCTACAATATTTATCTATTTTATTTTCCCTCTTTTTATTTGTTAGTGTATTTTGTAGCCTATAGGAATCAAATTTTGAAATGACCCTAACCGGCCATTTACTAATTTCCTCAACCAAATCACATGCAGATTCAAAAACCAATAAAACATGCAAATATCCAATAGATATATTCGAATAACCAGCAGATAAAACTTTATTAAATTTCTCAAAAATATGGTTTTGTATTATACATTAGCAATACAACAACCAAACATTACAATATCCAATCCAATTTGAAATACAACAAAGAATAGTAAGACTGGATGATAAAGAACTTGGTAAAGCAATGGTGAACTTTGAGTGAATCCGCATCGGGATGAATCAGGTTTCCATCCAATCCACCAAGAAATGCTAAAGGTTTCCATCCTTAGATTTCTGATTCAATAGCTGAAGCTTCTCGAATTCTCAAAGAGAAGTAATATCCATAAAATGAAGCATAATGAATGAGACTCCAAAACCTCCTCTTATGGCTGCAGCTGTGACTCTTCAGTTTCCCCACTGTGACTCTTCATATGCCCATTTCATCTCTTTATAATTTCACTTTAAGTCACTTTTAAATAAAATGACCGTTGAGTTATAAAGTAAAATAATAAATAAAGTATTGTAAAATATCTTGTAAAAAAAATCTTATGATGGAGTCATTGGAAGGGCCTACTACAACTGGTGAGCTATGGTTTCTGGCCAAGAATGGTGAAGTAGCTAATGCTCCCTTTCACAATGGCTCCAAGGATTTGAATGGACATCTGGTGCTTGGGCTGGCTTCGACGTACAAACATCGATTTGCAGAGAAGAATGGTGGTTGCATGAACGAGCGATTGGTGCTTGGGCCGGCTTCTGCGACCAAGCAATGATTTGGAGTAAAGGTTGGTGGTGGCATGTTTGGGCTCCCGTGCAATGCGAAGGATGCATGGTTTGGGGGTTTCCCTGCTGTCACTGAGTGGTTTGTTCAAGGGACTTTGAATCCCCCTTTACAACAGAATAAATAGGCATGTGGGGAGAAGCGACAACATGCTGGAGGAAATTTAGAGGTTGGGGGCACCTCAGATGCTGCTTACGGGTTTGAGATGGAGTGGTTGGGGGGTTTTAGGAAGTCTGGCAATGCCTATGGAGGTGCTCTGGAGGCACATAAGGGTTTTCTTGGCCTTTCGTCAAAGAAATATTTTACAGGGAAGCAGAAGGCTCTAGCTGGTAATGGCTAAAATGGTGAACGAGTCTCGAAGGCATTGATCAAGCCCATGGAAGAGCCTCTTTCTGTGGTGCTTGAAAAGGATATAGAAGCAGAAATCCTTCATAACATGATGGTTTTCTCAAATCTTGGATTGATAGGACATTTTAGAGGTTTTTGGCCGAGCTTGAAAGCCCTTAACACATGGATATCAGAGCACTGGGAACTGCTGTTGGAAGGTTATGTTCAAATTTACCTTGCTGCAAGGGGCTTTTTTATTGTTGTGTATGAAAAAGAGTAGGATAGAAATATGATTTTATGTGATTCATTCTGGGACTAGGATGACAAGTTTCCACTTATGCTAAAACCTTGGCATCTGGCTTTTTGTCCTACCTCCGAAGCTTTTGATAGGGTCCCTATTTGGGTTTGACTTCTGAATTTTCTTCTTCATTTCTGGTTTGATTCTTGTTTAGAGGCTTGAGGAAATTCTTTAGGAAACTTCTTAATGGTGGATGAGGGGTCTTCTAATCTCTTGCACTCTACTTATGCTTGGATCCTTGTTGAGATGGACATTTTTGGAGATCTTCCTCAAGAAATTTTGATTAAAAGTTCCACAGGTTGTTTGGTTCAATCTGCAAATTATGAAGGTGTGCCCTTTTGGTGCAGGAAATGTTTCAAAATGGGCCACTTGGCTACCCAATGTGCTAAGTCAAGGTTGGTTAAGGAGGCTTCTTGGTGGAGGGATGTCTCTTCTTTGCTTTACACAGTGGAGAAGAAGGTTGAAAGTCTAAAGAGTTATGCACAAGCTGTGCACAATGATGGTGTGTAGGGTGTCTCTGAGGTTCCAAAACTGGCTACACAACCTCCCCTAGACAATGGCTCAGTTCAAGTGGGGGATCCAGTTTTACAAAGTGGTGTTGGCACTTTGGATGGCTGGGAGAAGCTGAAATCTGTGGGCTCTCGAGTGATGGAGAAGATGGCAGCCATAGAGGAATTTCCTGGACAGCTAAGGGTGGATGGTTTGGCTGATCCTTTTCAAGATTTAGAAGGTTTCCTTGAGGATTGGAGTTAAGAGGCTTCAAGGTTGGATGAGGGCTAGGAAGTGGTGAAGAAGAGAAAAGGGAAAAAAATGATGAAGAAGTCCTTTGAAATGATTCTTCATTCCCACACCAAAAGAGGTGTTAGGAGATAGCTTTATGTTTCTTTCTTCTCTTGGTTTTTTACCATGCTTTCTAGTGTTCTTGGCTCTTTGTCTTATTTTTCTATTGGGGAAGATGGTTTCCCTATTTGTAACCATCCCTAGATCAGGCCAGGTGCTTTCCTGATTTATGAATAAATCTTATCACTGTTATAGATAAAAAAATAATAATAATAAATAAAGTGAGGGAAACTTCCAACATTAAAATGGGGGCCCAAACAAGCTTGGATGCCGACATGTGATAGCTCGCTAGAAAGCTCTTGACGAGATGCTCCAAGTCCACTACTGAGAAGTCGAGAATTCTAAACCCTGTTGACTTACTATAAATAGTAAGTACCCTAGAAACCTATGAAAATTGCTTCGATTGGCCTGGAACTGAAACCACCTAGGGCAATTATCTCTTGGTGCACTGCTACGCCATGACTATCCCTCCAGACCGAGGTGAAAAGGCTAACAACATGGTACAATATAATGTACCCCAAAAAGGGGACATTATAATCATCCCTTCTCAGAGATTGCTTTCCCTCAAGAAATCAGTATCTGCATGCTGAGATCAAATGCCAGGATCCCAAACCAACCTCTAGGAGGTGGCTCCATCAACCAATCATGTGAAACTGACCTAATCATTATGCTATGATCTGTGAAGCCACTCATACAATAACCAAACAACAACCCATATAATGTCAGAATCCCAAATCATGGCAGGATCTGTCGAACTAATCTGCCCTGTGCTACTAACATCTATAAGAAGGATCTCAACCCAACTAAGAACCTCACTCCAACTGGGCTCTCCCACGCCTCTATGGCCATATGCCAGAGAAAACCAAATCTCATATTGATCGGCACCAAAAATGAAAACTGACCTCGAGTATACCCCTCTGATTTGCCTGAGCCAGAAACTACGCTGAAGAGGCAAATTGTCAAAACTGCCACATAAGGCTCCCACCCGTGATGCACTGAATAGCTCTGCTGGAAACCCCAAATTAGCATAAGGACTCCATGATTGCCTCTCAATACCCAGAGTCATACAAAGTATACCATTGTGTGAAAAATTCACACCAGCCAGCATAGCCAACATGCCAAACTCGATAACCCCATACTAAAGAAGTCCTACCTGATCAACATCCTCATCGGGTGGTAGTGTAAGAAAATACATAGCTCTCATCAAGCCACCAAACATAGCTACCACTCCTAGACTATGGGTACACAAACCATATTGCTCATCAACTGAGCTCATCCCACTACTCCAACTTGATGACCAAGGCTCACCTCTGACGACTACACCTGGGTCCCAGACCCTACGACCAACATCATCCTCATCTCGGGGATAGGAAGTATCTCCCTCAGATAACTCAAAGAGGGGATTATCAATGGTCAACTCCACACACATATCAAACAAGGAGTTATCCATCTTCTGAAAGTGGTCTAACTCACCAAGAAACTCTTGATGACCCAAAGATCTCCTCAAATAATTGTCCATGTCATAGGTCCGCTATATGCTGTCAAGCTCTTGAATAACCTCCTGATAGAATTCAGACCTATCCCTGTCATCCTACTCCTTGTACTGGCTAGATATCACGATCTGATTCCTCACCTCCTATAGAGTGATGTGAGTATGCTCCAAAGTCCCTTGAGTAGCACTAAGCTCCCTATTGAGCTTATCGATCTCAACCTCCTTATTCCTCAACTTCTCAACATAATTCTCGGAAACCTGTAACAGGTGGTCATGGTCTGTAAGTAGTCTTAAGTACTCCGACTTCCAATCCTCAAATGCTACCTTGACTCCCTGTAAACCTACAGTATAGGATCCAATCCCTCAGCTGCCTTGCCCTTGATCTCTCTGAGTTGTCCTGTATAGATCATCAATGATCTGGTGAGTGCTATCATGGTGAACTAGCACTGCAATAATGGCGTCATCACAAACTTTTAGCTGACTCTTTAAGACACACTTCTCGTTAGTGTTACCCTAGGGTGTACTGCCAACTGGGTCATCCATATCCATGTGATGCAAAAGTGAAGTGCTACTAAAGAAGTCACATGATTCCTCATTACCAGAATCGCTGAAGGTCTCCAACAGGTTACCGCGACCTATAACCATGGAGTTATCAAACTCCACCACCAAGTCATCGAAGTAGAATTCTGAACACTCACCACTATGTCCCGAAAGTGGGGTAGTCTCAACTGTAATATTTATATCACTAGGTTGCCATCTATCTTTTCCTTGTTTAATCTTGCAAACATGCCCTTGTGACCAGTCCTCATGGCATAGAAAACAAATCTGCCCTACAATCACCGAGTTCTATTCTATCACTGGAGATCCTGCAACCTGCAAGCCTAATGATGCCCATTCATTTTCAGATAACAAAATCATGAATCTTTCAGCCTGAAGCTTAATTAATTCAGCTAAGAGTTCATATGTCATGGATGCTTTCCTTATTCCTCCTCTCCATAATGCCAACAATTCAGATCACAATTGTTTTCATATGTCGCAGTCCTCATCTAAGATCAACAATAAGATAGTCATAATGCATGTCTTCAGCTCATCTGAATGACGCTCTCCCTATAATTATTTAGGAGATACTGAAATAATTATTGAATCATTTCATCATAACCAAGATTCAACATGTGATTGAAAACTCTAGTGCTGGTCACAAACTCCAAGATTTTTACTTATGTACCAAAGGTATAATCTCTGTCAAATTTCAGTCCATCTAAGCTGTCTACAATCAATTGTAACACCTGTCTCCAAATAAGCTCAGTGTAAGGAATAATGGGAGCTGTGATGCAAGTGATCTCACTAAGACATGAGGCGACTACAAGCCTAACATCTCGAAGTGGATGACTCAAAAATATGTGTTGCACTAAGGCAACCATTGTGGGATGCATGGCCCAATTAAAAAGCCTGCAATCAGCTTGATCTATTCTGGATATATATGAATTTATTTCATTGAGCTTGGCCAACATGCTGCTTGCAATTTTCTGCTCCTCTAGTTACCATCCAAGGAAACACAATTCATTTCCTATCTCCATTTCTTTCTAGATATCTCTGAGTTGCACACTGTAAAATGTGTCGTTGAACTCCTTAGAGAATATGGGACTTCCCAAGGTCTCCATTGCTTAATTTTTATTTGGATTTTTTCACAAGGACTGAATCCAATTCTGTAACAGTGAACCTACTATCTCTGCAAGAGAATTGTGATTTTTCTTGACTGAGCTGATCAAATAGGCCTGGTCCCTGACACTGAATTTTCTCTGATTACCTCTAGCTGTTCGTAATTAATGTGCATACAATATTAATCACAAGTTACTGTTGTTGACTGTATAATTAGATTGTTTGAAGGGTGTGCTCTTTGTACAACTCATTCCAAGTACTGGCTGTGGATATCATAAAGATTACTATTGAATAGTCCCTTCTACTGGCCTTGACAAAGTTCTAATTCATAAGGTGAATGTAAATGAACTGAAGTCTTGGACTAACTATGTATTTTCTGGTTGTGCCCATGATTAATTATCTTGCTATTTGATTACTCGTGTATTTTTTCTTTCCCGATTTCAGCGTATAATGTATTCACGCATAGATAAAATATACACAAATAACAACATTGAACTACAAATTGGTAAAGCAATTTCAAAACACACTTCTTGAAATTTATAAAGATGCCAAATATCTTTTCATACTTGTGTTCACTGCCTGGACTCATGTAGTGGAATCCACAAGCCTGATGAATACCCTATGCACTATACCCTTAGTGCCATCACAATGTATCTGATTAACTCTGGCTAGGGAAGCTCATACAAATTTTGGATGTGCCTATGTTTTATAGTGTTCATGACGAGAATTCATTGTAAAGGAGTTTCATTGTCCAACAGTCCACTATAGTATTCTAACCCAACTAGAATTGTAATTTGTTAAGTCTATGCATGCTGGAGGTGTTCTCACATCTGAATGTGTTATTTGAAGCTAAGGAGAATGCTGATGTTTCCTTTTATCAATGCCAGATGAGTACCGAGAAACTTGGATATTGTATCTTCCTTCTACTATTAAATAAATTTGCAGTCCACACACATGTAGCACATTCAAATCATGACCACTGCTGATTGAAATTTGTGAATTTATTCACCCATAAAGCCAAACGTGAGAGTTCTTAAACCAATTGCAATACACATAGAAGGTAGCCTGATACTAAATATGAAAGAAATGAAACTTAATTCTGGTCAGTATTCTAGCAAAGCTTACAATGACCAAATTTAAGAATGGCTGGTAACTTAAACAATTTTAGAGCCAAATGTGAGTACATAGTTCGACCAACCTAGTGTCTACGCTAGCTCCTGGAAGTTGCACATTCACTGTAGCAACCAAAACCGTAATGACCATGCCGTCGTGACCCTTGAAGTGGCAGCGTGAGGGACCTCCTGACAGGTGTGAGGCTGAATCTATCTTCCTGTCTTCATAAGCGACTGTAGAAGTCACTGTTGGCAGTGACATGAGTGCCTTACAACCCAACGTCAATTGTACATGAGTTAGGGCCTGGTCCCATGAATTCTCCTAGCTACATAGTTCTCAATAATGCGTGACTAGTCAAGGTGTCAGTTCTAAATATACTATGATATTGATGAAGGGTGCTCCCCTTAATACCACAAACACATAACAAAAACAGAGAAACCACAACAATATGCAAGAACAGAAAATTGGCTTCTTATTATCTCCACAAATGTGGAATTACAAACTTTTAGAATTACAATATGCAAAGCCACATGGGCATTCCCTTACAATATTCTGTAGGACAAAGCCTCGAATCAATACCCAGATCTACTACCCAGAACTATTTTGAACTGCCTAAGACAATAATACAGCCTTCCTTATATAGGCAATTTTTTATCGCCTGGGAAGGTTCCAGAATTTTAGCCAATAAGGCCGACCAAACTTAGAATTATTTTATTTTACATTTCATTACATCATAGTTGGCTCAAGATAACCTTTGAAACCCGAACATAAATTTTGAAGAAAATTATTTTTCGCCATTTCAGGTGGCCCAACTTCCGAAGACCATAAGTCATCACCAGTTGACCCGATCGGCTATTATAACCCCATTTTGGAAATGCCATGAAGCACTCTACAGGCTTGACCTGCGCAAGCGCCCGTCACCCAAATTTTCAACCTCATCTGGGGCCTCTAAAGCCTTCAAAACTGAGTTCAAAGTTTCTGTACCCTGCTGCCAATACCGAAAATCTTCAATATCTTCCAATATACACTTGATCTGGCAATGAAACTTTACTGGCAGAATTATATGACCAAAATGAACCTCCAAGAAAGAAATTAGATCATTCTGATAACATACGAAAATTACCAAAAATAGTAACTTTCCATAAATAGCAGCTCTGCACAAAATAACCCTTATTGAATATAAAAACATAAATATTTTTGGGTGATGCAAGATTGCTCTTACACCCAGGATGCTCCTGCATCAGACACCTGGGGTAATTTGAGAAGTGACCCTGTCACAACTCATGTGTGTAGAGGAAAACCAAGATGGTTAACCTCCTCCTTTGTTAGCCATGATGAATCTTCAACAGGTCATCCTTTCCACTCGACCAGATATTCTTCATATGTCCTGTTCCTTGTGCTTCTGCCAACACGACTATCCAGTATACCTTCAATCTCCTTAGTTTCTGAACTAGTTGCTGGAATACTCCACTGTGCTGCTGTGATCTCATCTTCAACACCTCCTTCATGATACTCTGTCAAATCTGAAATGTTAAACACTGGTGAAATATTTAGCTCAGTAGGCAATTCTACCTCATATGCGTTTCCTGAATCATGTTTCTTCAATATCCTGCATGGTCCAAACTTCTTCATTTTCAGCTTGTTATATGTACCAACTGGAAACCGCTCCTTCCGCAAATGAACCATGAATTCATCACCGACCTGATTTTCCTTATACCTCCTTTTCTCATCTGCCTTAGCCTTATACTGTGCGTTCATCTTGGTAATATGCTTCCTCACCTCCCCATGGATGTTCTTCAAGTGTTCTGTAAAATCCTCAGCTTCAGCACTACTTATTTCTCCTTTATCTATCTTCCTCAATTTAGATGCATTTCTTGGACTACTTCCATATACAATCTGGAATAGTGATTTACCAGTGCTCCTGTTGACAGAATTATTGTATGCAAATTTTGCCTGTGGTAAAATCAAATCCCATCCCGTTGGCTTATCTCCAACCAAACATCTCAGCAAATTTCCCCAACTCCTATTCACCACCTCTGTCTGTCCATCAGTCTGTGGATGATGTGATGAACTGAACTTCAAATCTGTCTTCAACTTCTTCCACAATGTACGCCAGAAATATCCAACAAACTTAGTGTCCCGATCTGAAACTATGGTCTTTGGCAAACCATGAAGTCTCACTACTTCTCTGAAAAACAATTCTGCTACATGAACAGCATCATTAGTCTTCTTGTAGGGAATGAAATGTGCCATCTTTGAAAATCTGTCAACCACCAAAAAAATTGAATCATGCCCCCGCCGAGTCCTCGGTAAACCAAGAACAAAGTCCATGCTGATATCCTCCCAAGGCTTCTTTGGTACAGGTAATGGCTGATACAATCCTATATTCTACTTCACTCCTTTCACCATCTGACATACTCTGCAACTCTGTACAAACTTCTTCACATCTTGCTGCAACTGTGGCCAATAATAATTCTCACTAACCAAACCAACAATTTTATCACGACCAAAATGTCCAGCCAACCCTCCACTATGCTTCTCCTTGATGAGATTCTCCCTCATAGAACTTCATGGAATGCACAACTGACTCCCTCTGAATAGCATATCATCCTGGATGATGAAATCCAACCATTTCGTCCTGTCTAGAGTAACAGGTTCTGTACAAGCTTTCCAAGCTTAACCAAAATCAGGATCCTCTGGATACAAATTCTTAAGTTCCTTGAACCCAACCACTTCAATCTGCATTTCTGTCAGCAATAGTTGCCTTCTGCTAAGAGCATCTGCAACCCTATTAGACTTTCCACTCCTATGTTTCAAAACAAATGTATAACTCTGCAAAAACTCAACCCATTTCAAATGCCTCTAATTCAACTTTCCTTGACTATTCAAATATTGCAAAGCTTGATGATCAGTATACAAAACAAACTCCTTAGGAAGCAGATAATGTCTCCACTTCATTAATGCCTGAACTATAGCATAAAATTCCTGATCATAAACAGAATACTTCCTCTTGGCATCATTTAACTTCGCACTGAAATACACAACAGGTTTACCTTCTTGGCTCATAACAGCTCCTATTGCAGTACCACTAGCATCACAATCTACTTGAAACACCTTATTAAAATCTGGAAGTGCTAAAACATGTTTTTCTGTAACTTTTTGTTTCAATAATTGAAAACTCTTTTCTGCCCCATTAGTCCACTTAAACTCTTTTCTATCCCCTCTGATTGTTTCAGTCAAGGGTCCACAAATACTGCTAAAATTTCGGATAAACTTTCTGTAAAAGCTAGCCAAACCATGAAAAGATCTTACCTCAGTAGCACTCCTTGGAGTAGGCCATTCAAGGATAGCCTGTACCTTCTCTGGGTGCATTTTTTAGACCTTCTGCTGAAACTACAAATCCCAAATACACTAACTCTTTCTTCACAAAACTGCACTTCTTCAAATTAATCAACAATTTCTCTTCTCTCAACTTCTCAAATACCATACGAATATGCATCATATGCTCATCCAATGTCTTACTAAAGATCAAAATATCATCTAGGTAAACAATGACAAACTTACCCAAAAATTCTTTCAGAACCTCGTTCATGAGCCGCATGAAAGTGCTCGGTGCATTGGTTAGCCCAAAAGGCATGACTAACAACTCATACAGTCCTTCCTTTGTCTTGAAGGGAGTTTTCCATTCATCTCCTTCTCTGATCTGAATCTGATGATATCCACTCTTCAGATCTATCTTTGAGAAATACACAGCTCCACTCAAACAGTCCATAATATCATCCATTCGTGGCAATGGAAACCTGTACTTGATTGTGATCTTGTTTATTGCTCTAGAGTCTGTACACATCCTCCACTCTCCATTCTTCTTTGGTGCTAATACCGCTGGTACAGCACAGGGATTCAGACTCTCTCGAATCAACCCCTTCTGCAATAACTCATGTACTTGTCTGTTCAACTCTTCACTTTCTGCTGGTGTCATTCTATGTGCTGCCTTGTTTGGCAAACTGGCTCCTGGAATCAAATCCATTTGATGACTGATCTTCCTTACTGGTGGTAATCCATCAGGTATATTTTCAGATACAACATCCTGAAACTCATTCAACAAATCTGCAACTTTTACAGGTACATCTTCTACTTCTTCTTTACCAACTTTTGGAATTAGAGCAAAACACACATGCTCATGCCTCATACCATCTAGAAATTTTCTTCAATCAACAAATGTTATTCTTGCATTACCACATACCTTTTCTTCGGTCTCCTTCAATGGCTTTAGCTTATGTCGCACTCCATCCTTTGTCAGGGAATAGGTATTCGTACGACCATCTTGTACAGCACATCTGTCAAACTGCCACGGTCTACCCAATAACATATGACATGCATCCATAGAGATGATATCACATAGTACCTCATCTTGGTACCCACCGATTTTGAACTTTACTAGGCACTGTTCACTGACCATGACCTTGTGGTCATCCTGCACCCAGGCAATCTGATATGGATGTGGGTGTTTCTGTCTCTTGAGCTTCAACTTTGTCACCATCTCTTCTGACACCAAATTGTCAGTGCTTCCACTATCAATAATCACATCACAGCATTTACCCTCACACTTGCATCGAGTGAGAAACAGGCTCCTCCTTTGTTCAGGTTCGTTCTCACCACTCAGCAAGACTCTTCTATTAATTAGCGTTTCTCCTCTTTCAGCATCTTCAGAATTTGATGATCTACCATCTTCATCGACATGCGCAACTCTGGCCTGGCCTTCATTTCTCCTATCTGTTCTGCCTTGGCGCTAAGGACATTCAAATGCTCTGTGACCTTCTTCTCCACAGTGAAAACATGTTCCACGGAAGCCTCCTCTTCCAGATCCTTGTCCTCTTCCTCTTCCTCTCTAATCTCTATTACTCTGATCCTGGAAACGATTGGAATTATTTCCTCTCTGATTCTGACTGCTACTGGCCTCATCCTTCTTTTTCGGATCTTCATTTCAGCCACCATATGACCGTCCGCCAGATCTTCCACCACGACCTCTTCCATTTTGTCTACTTTGAAACTTCTTGTTCAGCTTTTCCTCTACTTTTAGGGCGAACTGGTATGCCTCTTCAATACTGTTCATTCGAACCAGATTCAGCTCCTCCTGAATGCTTTGCCTTAACCCATTAAGGTATCGGGCAACTTTATCTTTATCAGCTTCTGCATGGCCTGTTCTGATGAAAAGTCGATAGAACTCCTCTGTATACTCCTGAACAGATCTTCCTGCATGCTTCAAACTTTGCATTTTCTTTAGTAGGTCAAGCTCATAATCAACAGGAATGAACTGTCGCTTCAATTTATCCACCATCCGATCCCATCTTGTGATTTTATCTTTCCCTCTTCTATTTCGCTCCAATTGAATTTCTTGCCACCAGATCTTCGCATGACCTTTCAGTCTGGCCTTCGCAAATTTGACCTTATCAGGATCCTCAACATCTTCGTACTCAAAATATTCCTCACATTAATTGATCGAGTCGATCAATTCCTTTGGGTTAAGATTTCTAGAAAATGTAGGAACCTCAATCTTAGGTCTTTTCCCAATTTTGGAAATTGCCCGAAAAAGTCTTTCTTCCTCCTGGTTCACAATTTCAACTTCTCCTTCTTGATATTCTTCTTCGACTTCATCCTCGCTTTCGTCTCTGACATTAAGATTCATTCCTCTGTGAATCTCTTCTTGCAATGCTTGCACTTGTCTCTATAGCTCTCTAACCTCTGGTGTCACAGCACTAGGTCTTCCGCCACGTTCTCTTCATGGAGGCATTTTCGCGATGCACGCTGAAACCCTAACCATGGTCCTGGTGCAAACTGCCTCACAGTCGGCGATCTGTTTACACACTCAAGAAAACCTACTCTGATACCACTTGATGAAGGGTGCTCCCCTTAATACCACAAACACATAACAAAAACAGAGAAACCACAACAATATGCAAGAACAGAAAATTGGCTTCTTATTATCTCCACAAATGTGGAATTACAAACTTTTAGAATTACAATATGAAAAGCCACATGGGCATTCCCTTACAATATTCTGTAGGACAAAACCTCGAATCAATACCCAGATCTACTACCCAGAACTATTCTGAACTGCCTAAGACAATAATACAGCCTTCCTTATATAGGCAATTTTTCATCGCTTGGGAAGGTTCCAGAATTTTAGCCAATAAGGCCGACCAAACTTAGAATTATTTTATTTTACATTTCATTACATCATAGTCGGCTCAAGATAACCTTTGAAACCTGAACAGAAATTTTGAAGAAAATTATTTTTCACCATTTCAGGTGGCTCAACTTCCGAAGACCATAAGTCATCACCAGTTGACCCGATCGGCTATTATAACCCCATTTCGGAAATGCCACGAAGCGCTCTACAGGCTTGTCCTGCGCAAGCGCCCGTCACCCAAATTTTTGACCTCATCCGCGGCCTCTAAAGCCTTCAAAACTAAGTTCAAAGTTTCTGTACCTTGCTGCCAATACCGAAAATCTTCAATATCTTCCAATATACACTTGATCTGGCAATGAAACTTTACTGGCAGACTTATATGACCAAAATGAACCTCCAAGAAAGAAATTAGATCATTCTGAGCACATACGAAAATTACCAAAAATAGTAACTCTCCATAAATAGCAGCTCTGCACAAAATAACCCTTATTGAATATAAAAACATAAATATTTTTGGGTGATGCAAGATTGCTCTTACACCCAGGATGCTCCTCCATCAGACACCCGGGGTAATTTGAGAAGTGATCCTGTCACGACTCATGTGTGTAGAGGAAAACCAAGATGGTTAACCTCCTCTTTTTTTAGCCATGATGAATCTTCAACAGGTCGTCCTTTCCACTGGACCAGATATTTTTCATATGTCTTGTTCATTGTGCTTCTGCCAACATGACTATCCAGTATACCTTCAATCTCCTTAGTTTCTGAACTAGTTGCTGGAATACTCCACTGTGCTGCTGTGATCTCATCTTCAACACCTCCTTCATGATACTCTGTGAGATCTGAAATGTTAAACACTAGTGAAATATTTAGCTCAGTAGGAAATTCTACCTCATATGCATTTCTTGAATCATGTTTCTTCAATATCCTGCATGGTCCAAACTTCTTCATTTTCAGCTTGTTATATGTACCAACTGGAAACCGCTCCTTCCGCAAATGAACCATGACTTCATCACCGACCTGAAATTCTTTATACCTCCTTTTCTCATCTGTCTTAGCCTTATACTGTGCGTTCATCTTGGTAATATGCTTCCTCACCTCCCCATGGATGTTCTTCAAGTGTTCTGTAAAATCCTCAGCTTCAGCACTACTTATTTCTCCTTTATCTATCTTCCTCAATTCAGATGCATTTCTTGGACTACTTCCATATACAATCTGGAATGGTGATTTACCAGTGCTCCTGTTGATAGAATTATTGTATGCAAATTCTGCCTGTGGTAAAATCAAATCCCATCCCGTTGGCTTATCTCCAACCAAACATCTCAGCAAATTTCCCAAACTCCTATTCACCACCTCTGTCTGTCCATCAGTCCGTGGATGATGTGATGAACTGAACTTAAAATCTGTCTCCAACTTCTTCCACAATGTACGCTAGAAATATCCAACAAACTTAGTGTCCCAATCTGAAACTATGGTCTTTGGAAAACTATGAAGTCTCACTACTTCTCTGAAAAATAATTCTGCTACATGAACAACATCATTAGTCTTCTTGCAGGGAATGAAATGTGCCATCTTTGAAAATCTTTCAACCACCACAAAAATTGAATCATGCCCCCGCTGAGTCCTCGGTAAACCAAGAACAAAGTCCATGCTGATATCCTCCCAAGGCTTCTCTGGTAAAGGTAATGGCTGATACAATCCTGTATTCTCCTTCACTTCGTTCGCCATCTGACATACTATGCAACTCTGTACAAACTTCTTCACATCTTGCTGCAATTGCGGCCAATAATAATTCTCACTAACCAAACCAACAGTTTTATCACGACCAAAATGTCCAGCCAATCCTCCACTATGCTTCTCCTTGATGAGATTCTCCCTCATAGAACTTCGTGGAATGCACAACTGACTCCCTCTGAATAGCATATCATCCTGGATGATGAAATCTAACCATTTCGTCCTGTCTAGAGTAACAGGTTCTGTACAAGCTTTCCAAGCTTCACCAAAATCAGGATCCTCTGGATACAAATTCTTGAGTTCTTTGAACCCAACCACTTCAATCTGCATTTCTGTTAGCAATAGTTGCCTTCTGCTAAGAGCATCTACAACCCTATTAGACTTTCCACTCCTATGTTTCAAAACAAATGTATAACTTTGCAAAAACTCAACCCATTTCAAATGCCTCTTATTCAACTTTCCTTGACTATTCAAATATTGCAAAGCTTGATGATCAGTATACAAAACAAACTCCTTAGGAAGCAGATAATGTCTCCACTTCTTTAATGCCTGAACTATAGCATAAAATTCCTGATCATAAACAAAATACTTCCTCTTGGCATCATTTAACTTCTCACTGAAATACGCAACAGGTTTACCTTCTTGGCTCATAACAGCTCCTATTGCAGTACCACTAGCATCACAATCTACTTGAAACACCTTATTAAAATCTAGAAGTGCTAAAACAGGTTGTTCTGTAACTTTTTGTTTCAATAATTGAAAACTCTTTTCTGCCCCATTAGTCCACTTAAACTCTTTTCTATCCCCTCTGATTGTTTCAGTCAAGGGTCCACAAATACTGCTAAAATTTCGGATAAACTTTCTGTAAAAGCTAGCCAAACCATGAAAAGATCTTACCTCAGTAGCACTCCTTGGAGTAGGCCATTCAAGGATAGCCTGTACCTTCTCTGGGTGCATTTTTTAGACCTTCTGCTGAAACTACAAATCCCAAATACACTAACTCTTTCTTCACAAAACTACACTTCTTCAAATTAATCAACAATTTCTCTTCTCTCAACTTCTCAAATACCATACGAATATGCATCATATGCTCATCCAATGTCTTATTAAAGATCAAAATATCATCTAGGTAAACAATGACAAACTTACCCAGAAATTCTTTCAGAACCTCGTTCATGAGCCGCATGAAAGTGCTCGGTGCATTGGTTAGCCCAAAAGGCATGACTAACAACTCATACAGTCCTTCCTTTGTCTTGAAGGGAGTTTTCTATTCATCTCCTTCTCTGATCCGAATCTGATGATATCCACTCTTCAGATCTATCTTTGAGAAATACACAGCTCCACTCAAACAGTCCATAATATCATCCATTCGTGGCAATGGAAACCTGTACTTGATTGTGATCTTGTTTATTGCTCTAGAGTCTGTACACATCCTCCACTCTCCATTCTTCTTTGGTGCTAATACCGCTGGTACAGCACAGGGACTCAGACTCTCTCGAATCAACCCCTTCTGCAATAACTCATGTACTTGTCTGTTCAACTCTTCACTTTTTGCTGGTGTCATTCTATGTGCTGCCTTGTTTGGCAAACTGGCTCCTGGAATCAAATCTATTTAATGACTAATCTTCCTTACCGGTATTAATCCATCAGGTACATTATCAGATACAACATCCTGAAACTCATTCAACAAATCTGCAACCTCTACAGGTACATCCTCTACTTCTTCCTTACCAACTTTTGGAATTAAAGCAAAACACACATGCTCATGCCTCATACCATCTAGAAATTTTCTTCCATCAACAAATGTTATTCTTGCATTACCACATACCTTTTTTTCGGTCTGCTTCAATGGCTTTAGCTTATGTCGCACTCCATCCTTTGTCAGGGAATAGGTATTCCCACGATCATCATGTACAACACATCTGTCAAACTGCCACGGTCTACCCAATAACATATGACATGCTTCCATAGAGATGATATCACATAGTACCTCATCTTGGTACCCGCCGATCTTGAACTTTACTAGGCACTGTTCACTGACCATGACCTTGTGGTCATCCTGTACCCAGGCAATCCGATATGGATGTGGGTGTTTCTATCTTTTGAGCTTCAACTTTGTCACCATCTCTTCTGACACCAAATTGTCAGTGCTTCCACTATCGATAATCACATCATAGCATTTACCCTCACACTTGCATCGAGTGCGAAACAGGCTCCTCCTTTGTTCAGGTTTGTTCTCACCACTCAGCAAGACTCTTCTATTAATTAGCGTTTCTCCTCTTTCAGCATCTTCAGAATTTGATGATCTAGCATCTTCATCGACATGCGCAACTCTGGCCTGGCCTTCATTTCTCCTATCTGTTCTGCCTTGGCACTGAGGACATTCAAATGCCCTGTGACCTTCTTCTCCACAGTGAAAAATTGTTCCACGGAAGCCTCCTCTTCCAGATCCTTGTCCTCTTCCTCTTCCTCTCTAATCTCTATTACTCTGATCCTGGAAATGATTGGAATTATTTCCTCTCTGATTCTGACTTCTACTGGCCTCATCCTTCTTTTTCGGATCTTCATTTCGGCCACCATATGACCGTTCGCCAGATCTTCTACCACGACCTCTTCCATTTTGTCTGCTCTCAAACTTCTTGTTCAGCTTTTCCTCTACTTTTAGGGTGAACTGGTATGCCTCTTCAATACTGTTCATTCGAACCAGATTCAGCTCCTCCTGAATGCTTGGCCTTAACCCATTAAGGTATCGGGCCACTTTCTTTTTATCAGCTTCTGCATGGCCTGTTCTGATGAGAAGTCGATAGAATTCCTCTGTATACTCTTGAACAGATCTTCCTGCTTGCTTCAAACTTTGCATTTTCTTTAGTAGGTCAAGCTCATAATCAACAGGAATGAACTGTCGCTTCAATTTATCCACCATCCAATCCCATCTTGTGATTTTATCTTTCCCTCTTCTATTTCGCTCCAATTGAATTTCTTGCCAACAGATCTTCGCATAAACTTTCAGTTTGGCCTTCACAAATTTTACCCTATCAGGATCCTCAACATCTTCGTACTAAAAATATTCCTCACATTCATTGATCCAGTCGATGAATTCCTTTGGGTTAAGATTTTCAGAAAATGTAGGAACCTCAATCTTAGGTCTTTTCCCAATCTTGGAAATTGCCCGAAAAAGTCTTTCTTCCTCATGGTTCACAATTTCAACTTCTCCTTCTTGATATTCTTCTTCGGCTTCATCCTCGCTTTCGTCTCTGACATTAAGATTAATTCCTCTGTGAATCTCTTCTTGCAATGCTCGCACTTGTCTCTGTAGCTCTCTAACCTCAGGTGTCACAGCACCAGGTTTTCCGCCACGTTCTCTTCGTGGAGGCATTTTCGCGATGCGCGCTGAAACCCTAACCACGGTCCTGGTGCAAACTGCCTCACAGTCGGTGATCTGTTTACACACTCAAGAAAACTTGCTCTGATACCACTTGATGAAGGGTGCTCCCCTTAATACCACAAACACATAACAGAAACAGAGAAACCACAACAATATGCAAGAACAGAAAATTGGCTTCTTATTATCTCCACAAATGTGGAATTACAAACTTTTAGAATTACAATATGCAAAGCCACATGGGCATTCCCTTACAATATTATGTAGGACAAAGCTTCGAATCAATACCCAGATCTACTACCCAGAACTATTCTGAACTGCCTAAGACAATAATACAGCCTTCCTTATATAGGCAATTTTTTACCGCCTGGGAAGGTTCCAAAATTTTAGCCAATAAGGCCGACCAAACTTAGAATTATTTTATTTTACATTTCATTACATCATAGTCGGCTCAAGATAACCTTTGAAACCTGAACAAAAATTTTCAAGAAAATTATTTTTCGCCATTTCAGGTGGCCCAACTTCCGAAGACCATAAGTCATCACCAGTTGACCCGATCGGCTATTATAACCCCATTTCAGAAACGCCACGAAGCGCTCTACAGACTTGACCTGGGCAAGTGCCCGTCACTCAAATTTTTGACCTCATTCGGGGCCTCTAAAGCCTTCAAAACTGAGTTCAAAGTTTCTGTACCCTGCTGCCAATACCGAAAATCTTCAATATCTTCCAATATACACTTGATCTGGCAATGAGACTTTACTGGTAGACTTATATGACCAAAATGAACCTCCAAGAAAGAAATCAGATCATTCTGAGCACATACAAAAATTACCAAAAATAGTAACTTTCCATAAATAGCAGCTCTGCACAAAATAACCCTTATTGAATATAAAAACATAAATATTTTTGGGTGATGCAAGATTGCTCTTACACCCAGGATGCTCCTGCATCAGACACCCGGGGTAATTTGAGAAGTGACCCTATCACGACTCAGGTGTGTAGAGGAAAACCAAGACGGTTAACCTCCTCCTTTGTTAGCCATGATGAATTTTCAACAGGTCCTCCTTTCCACTTGACCAGATATTCTTCATATGTCCTGTTCCTTGTGCTTCTGCCAACACGACTATCCAGTATACCTTCAATCTCCTTAGTTTCTGAACTAGTTGTTGGAATACTCCACTGTGCTGCTGCGATCTCATCTTCAACACCTCCTTCATGATACTCTATCAGATCTGAAATGTTAAACACTGGTGAAATATTTAGCTCAGTAGGCAATTCTACCTCATATGCATTTTTTGAATCATGTTTCTTCAATATCCTGCATGGTCCAAACTTCTTCATTTTCAACTTGTTATATGTATTAACTGGAAACCGCTCCTTCCGCAAATGAACCATGACTTCATCACTGACCTGAAATTCTTTATACCTCCTTTTCTCATCTGCCTTAGCCTTATACTGTGCGTTCATCTTGGTAATATGCTTCCTCACCTCCCCATGGATGTTCTTCAAGTGTTCTGTAAAATCCTCAGCTTCAACACTACTTATTTCTCCTTTATCTATTTTCCTCAATTCAGATGCATTTCTTGGACTACTTCCATATACAATCTGGAATGGTGATTTACCAGTGCTCCTGTTGACAGAATTATTGTATGCAAATTCTGCCTGTGGTAAAATCAAATCCCATCCCGTTGGCTTATCTCCAACTAAACATCTCAGCAAATTTCCCAAACTCCTATTCACCACCTTTGTCTGTCCATCAGTCTGTGGATGATGTGATGAACTGAACTTTAAATCTGTCTTCAACTTCTTCCATAATGTACGCCAGAAATATCCAACAAACTTAGTGTCCCGATCTGAAACTATGGTCTTTGGCAAACCATGAAGCCTCACTACTTCTCTGAAAAACAATTCTGCTACATGAACAACATCATTAGTCTTCTTGTAGGGAATGAAATGTGCCATCTTTGAAAATCTGTCAACCACCACAAAAATTGAATCATGCCCCCGCTGAGTCCTCGGTAAACCAAGAACAAAGTCCATGCTGATATCCTCCCAAGGATTCTCTGGTACAGGTAATGGCTGATACAATCCTGTATTCTACTTCACTCCTTTCGCCATCTGACATACTCTGTAACTTTGTACAAACTTCTTCACATCTTGCTGCAACTGCGGCCAATAATAATTCTCACTCACCAAACCAACGGTTTTATCACGACCAAAATGTCCAGCCAATCCTCCACTATGCTTCTCCTTGATGAGATTCTCCCTCATAGAACTTCGTGGAATGCACAACTGACTCCCTCTGAATAACATATCTTCCTGGATGATGAAATCCAACCATTTCGTCCTGTCTAGAGTAACAGGTTCTGTACAAGCTTTCCAAGTTTCACCAAAATTAGGATCCTACGGATACAAATTCTTGAGTTCCTTGAACCCAACCACTTCAATTTGCATTTCTGTCAGCAATAGTTGCCTTCTGCTAATAGCATTTGCAACCCTATTAGAATTTCCACTCCTATGTTTCAAAACAAATGTATAACTCTGCAAAAACTCAACCTATTTCAAATGCCTCTGATTCAACTTTTCTTGACTATTCAAATATTGCAAAGCTTGATGATCAGTATACAAAACAAACTCCTTAGGAAGCAGATAATGTCTCCACTTCTTTAATGCCTGAACTATAGCATAAAATTTCTGATCATAAACAGAATACTTCCTCTTGGCATCATTTAACTTCTCACTGAAATACGCAACAGGTTTACCTTCTTGGCTCATAACAGCTCCTATTGCAGTACCACTAGCATCACAATCTACTTGAAACACCTTATTAAAATTTGGAAGTGCTAAAACAGGTTGTTCTGTAACTTTTTGTTTCAATAATTGAAAACTCTTTTCTGCCCCATTAGTCCACTTAAACTCTTTTCTATCCCCTCTGATTGTTTCAGTCAAGGGTCCACAAATACTGCTAAAATTTTGGATAAACTTTCTGTAAAAGCTAGCCAAACCATGAAAAGATCTTACCTCAGTAGCACTCCTTGGAGTAGGCCATTCAAGGATAGCCTGTACCTTCTCTGGGTCTATTTTTTAGACTTTCTACTGAAACTACAAATCCCAAATACACTAACTCTTTATTCACAAAACTGCACTTCTTCAAATTAATCAACAATTTCTCTTCTCTCAACTTCTCAAATACCATACGAATATGCATCATATGCTCATCCAATGTCTTACTAAAGATCAAAATATCATCTAGGTAAACAATGACAAACTTACCCAAAAATTCTTTCAGAACCTCGTTCATGAGCCGCATGAAAGTGCTCGGTGCATTGGTTAGCCCAAAAGGCATGACTAACCACTCATACAGTCCTTCCTTTGTCTTGAAGGCAGTTTTCCATTCATCTCCTTCTCTGATCCGAATCTGATGATATCCACTCTTCAGATCTATCTTTGAGAAATACACAGCTCCACTCAAACAGTCCATAATATCAGCCATTCGTGGCAATGGAAATTTGTACTTGATTGTGATCTTGTTTATTGCTCTAGAGTCTGTACACATCCTCCACTCTCCATTATTCTTTGGTGCTAATACCGCTGGTACAGCACAGGGACTCAGACTCTCTCGAATCAACCCCTTCTGCAATAACTCATGTACTTGTCTGTTCAACTCTTCACTTTCTGCTGGTGTCATTCTATGTGCTGCCTTGTTTGGCAAACTGGCTCCTGGAATCAAATCTATTTGATGACTGATCTTCCTTACTAGTGGTAATCCATCAGATACATTATCAGATACAATATCCTGAAACTCATTCAACAAATCTGCAACCTCTACAGGTACATCCTCTACTTCTTCTTTACCAACTTTTAGAATTAAAGCAAAACACACATGCTAATGCCTCATACCATCTAGAAATTTTTTTCCATCAACAAATGTTATTCTTGCATTACCACATACTTTTTCTTAGGTCTCCTTCAATGGCTTTAGCTTATGTCGCACTCCATCCTTTGTCAAGGAATAGGTATTCGCATGACCATCGTGTACAACACATCTATCAAACTGCCACGGTCTACCGAATAACTTATGACATTTATCCATAGAGATGATATCACATAGTACCTCATTTTGGTACCCGCCGATCTTGAACTTTACTAGGCACTGTTCACTGACCATGACCTTGTGGTCATCCTGTACCCAGGAAATCCGATATGGATGTGGGTGTTTTTATCTCTTGAGCTTCAACTTTGTCACCATCTCTTCTGACACCAAATTGTCAGTGCTTCCACTATCGATAATCACATCATAGCATTTACCCTCACACTTGCATCGAGTGTGAAACAGGCTCCTCCTTTGTTCAGGTTCGTTCTGACCACTCAGCAAGACTCTTCTATTAATTAGCATTTCTCCTCTTTCAGTATCTTCAGAATTTGATGATTTAGCATCTTCATCGACATGCGCAACTCTGGCCTAGCCTTCATTTCTACTATCTGTTCTGCCTTGGCGCTGAGGACATTCAAATGCCCTGTGACCTTCTTCTCCACAGTGAAAATATGTTCCACGGAAGCCTCCTCTTCCAGACCCTTGTCATCTTCCTCTTCCTCTCTGATCTTTATTACTCTGATCCTAAAAATGATTGGAATTATTTCCTCTCTGATTCTGACTGCTACTGGCCTCATCCTTCTTTTTTGGATCTTCATTTTGGCCACCATATGACCGTCCGCTAGATCTTCCACCACGACCTCTTCCATTTTGTCTGCTCTCAAACTTCTTGTTCAGCTTTTCCTCTACTTTTAGGGCGAACTGGTATGCCTCTTCAATACTGTTCATTCGAACCAGATTCAGCTCCTCCTGAATGCTTGGCCTTAACCCATTAAGGTATCGGGCAACTTTATCTTTATCAGCTTCTGCATGGCCTGTTCTGATGAGAAGTCGATAGAACTCTTCTGTATACTCTTGAACAGATCTTCCTGCTTGCTTCAAACTTTGCATTTTCCTTATTAGGTCAAGCTCATAATCAACAGGAATGAACTGTCGCTTCAATTTATCCACCATCCGATCCCATCTTGTGATTTTATCTTTCCCTCTTCTATTTCGCTCCAATTGAATTTCTTGCCACCAGATCTTCGCATGACCTTTCAGTCTGGCCTTCACAAATTTGACCTTATCAGGATCCTCAACATCTTCGTACTCAAAATATTCCTCACATTCATTAATCCAGTCGATCAATTCCTCTGGGTTAAGATTTTCAGAAAATGTAGGAACCTCAATCTTAGGTCTTTTCCCAATCTTGGAAATTGCCCGAAAAAGTCTTTCTTCCTCCTGGTTCACAATTTCAACTTCTCCTTCTTGACATTCTTCTTCAGCTTCATCCTCGCTTTCATCTCTGACATTAAGATTCATTCCTCTGCGAATCTCTTCTTGCAATGCTCGCACTTGTCTCTGCAGTTCTCTAACCTCAGGTGTCACAGCACCAGGTCTTCCGCCACGTTCTCTTCGTGGAGGCATTTTCACGATGCGCGCTGAAACCCTAACCATGGTCCTAGTGCAAACTGCCTCACAGTCGGCGATCTGTTTACACACTCAAGAAAACCTGCTTTGATACCACTTGATGAAGGGTGCTCCCCTTAATACCACAAACACATAACAGAAACAGAGAAACCACAACAATATGCAAGAACAGAAAATTGGCTTCTTATTATCTCCACAAATGTGAAATTACAAACTTTTAGAATTACAATATGCAAAGCCACATGGGCATTCCCTTACAATATTCTGTAGGACAAAGCCTCGAATCAATACCCAAATCTATTACCCAGAACTATTTTGAACTGCCTAAGACAATAATACAGCCTTCTTTATATAGGCAATTTTTCACCGCCTGGGAAGGTTCCAGAATTTTACCCAATAAGTCCGACCAAACTTAGAATTATTTTATTTTACATTTCATTACATCATAGTCGGCTCAAGATAACTTTTGAAACCCGAACAGAAATTTTGAAGAAAATTATTTTTCGCCATTTCAGGTGGCCCAACTTTCGAAGACCATAAGTCATCACCAGTTGACCCGATCGGCTATTATAACCCCATTTCAGAAATTCCACGAAGCGCTCTACAAGCTTGGCCCACGCAAGCGCCCGTCACCCAAATTTTAGACCTCATTCGGGGCCTTTAAAGCCTTCAAAACTTAGTTCAAAGTTTCTGTACCCTGCTGCCAATATCGAAAATCTTCAATATCTTCCAATATACACTTGATCTGGCAATGAAACTTTACTGGCAGACTTATATGACCAAAATGAACCTCCAAGAAAGAAATTAGATCATTCTGAACAAATACGAAAAGTACCAAAAATAGTAACTTTCCATAAATAGCAGCTCTGCACAAAATAACCCTTATTGAATATAAAAACATAAATATTTTTGGGTGATGCAAGATTGCTCTTACACCCAGGATGCTCCTGCATCAGACACCCGAGGTAATTTGAGAAGTGATCCTGTCACGACTCAGGTGTGTAGAGGATAACCAAGATAGTTAACCTCCTCCTTTGTTAGCCATGATGAATCTTCAACAGGTCATCCTTTCCACTGGACCAGATATTCTTCATATGTCCTGTTCCTTGTGCTTCTGCCAACATGACTATCCAGTATACCTTCAATCTCCTTAGTTTCTGAACTAGTTGTTGGAATACTCCACTGTGCTGCTGTGATCTCATCTTCAACACCTCCTTCATGATACTCTGTCAGATCTGAAATGTTAAACACTGGTGAAATATTTAGCTCAGTAGGCAATTCTACCTCATATGCATTTCTTGAATCATGTTTCTTCAATATCCTCCATGGTCTAAACTTCTTCATTTTCAGCTTGTTATATGTACCAACTGGAAACCGCTCCTTCCGCAAATGAACCATGACTTCATCACCGACCTGAAATTCCTTATACCTCCTTTTCTCATCTACCTTAGCCTTATACTGTGCGTTCATCTTGGTAATATGCTTCCTCACCTCCCCATGGATGTTCTTCAAGTGTTCTGTAAAATCCTCAGCTTCAACACTACTTATTTCTCCTTTATCTATCTTCCTCAATTCAGATGCATTTCTTGGACTACTTCCATATACAATCTGGAATGGTGATTTACCAGTGCTCCTGTTGACAGAATTATTGTATGCAAATTCTGCCTGTGGTAAAATCAAATCCCATCCCGTTGGCTTATCTCCAACCAAACATCTCAGCAAATTTCCCAAACTCCTATTCACCACCTCTGTCTGTCCATTAGTCTGTGGATGATGTGATGAACTGAACTTCAAATCTATCTTCAACTTCTTCCACAATGTACGCCAGAAATATCCAACAAACTTAGTGTCCCGATCTGAAACTATGGTCTTTGGCAAACCATGAAGTCTCACTACTTCTCTGAAAAATAATTCTGCTACAGGAACAACATCATTAGTCTTCTTGCAGGGAATGAAATGTGCCATCTTTGAAAATCTGTCAACCACCACAAAAATTGAATCATGCCCCCGCTGAGTCCTCGGTAAACCAAGAACAAAGTCCATGCTGATATCCTCCCAAGGCTTCTCTGGTACAGGTAATGGCTGATACAATCTTGTATTCTGCTTCACTCCTTTCGCCATCTGACATACTCTGCAATTCTGTACAAACTTCTTCACATCTTGCTGCAACTGCGGCCAATAATAATTCTCACTAACCAAACCAATGGTTTTATCCCGACCAAAATGTCCAGCCAATCCTCCACTATGCTTCTCCTTGATGAGATTCTCCCTCATAGAACTTCGTGGAATGCACAACTGACTCCCTCTGAATAGCATATCATCCTGGATGATGAAATCCAACCATTTCATCCTGTCTAGAGTAACAGGTTCTGTACAAGCTTTCCAAGCTTCACCAAAATCAGGATCCTTTGGATACAAATTCTTGAGTTCCTTGAATTCAACCACTTCAATCTGCATTTCTGTCAGCAATAGTTGCCTTCTGCTAAGAGCATCTGCAACCCTATTAGACTTTCCACTCCTATGTTTCAAAATAAATGTATAACTCTGCAAAAACTCAACCCATTTCAAATGCCTCTGATTGAACTTTCCTTGACTATTCAACTATTGCAAAGCTTGATGATCAGTATACAAAACAAACTCCTTAGGAAGCAGATAATTTCTCCACTTCTTTAATGCTTGAAGTATAGCATAAAATTCCTGATCATAAACAGAATACTTCCTCTTGGCATCATTTAACTTCTCATTGAAATACGCAACAGGTTTACCTTCTTGGCTCATAACAGCTCCTATTGCAGTACCACTAGCATCACAATCTATTTGAAACACCTTATTAAAATCTGGAAGTGCTAAAACAGGTTGTTCTGTAACTTTTTGTTTCAATAATTGAAAACTCTTTTCTGCCCCATTAGTCCACTTAAACTCTTTTCTATCCCCTCTCATTGTTTCAGTCAAGGGTCCACAAATACTGCTAAAATTTTGAATAAATTTTTTTTACAAGCTAGCCAAACCATGAAAAGATCTTACCTTAGTAGCACTCCTTGGAGTAGGCCATTCAAGGATAGCCTGTACCTTCTCTGGGTCTATTTTTTAGACCTTCTGCTGAAACTACAAATCCCAAATACACTAACTCTTTCTTCACAAAACTGCACTTCTTCAAATTAATCAACAATTTCTCTTCTTTCAACTTCTCAAATACCATACGAATATGCATCATATGCTCATCCAATGTCTTACTAAAGATCAAAATATCATCTAGGTAAACAATGACAAACTTACCCAGAAATTCTTTTAGAACATCGTTCATGAGCCGCATGAAAGTGCTCGGTGCATTAGTTATCCCAAAAGGCATGACTAACCACTCATACAGTCCTTCCTTTGTCTTGAAGGTAGTTTTCCATTCATCTCCTTCTCTGATCCGAATCTGATGATATCCACTCTTCAGATCTATCTTTGAGAAATACACAGCTCCACTCAAACAATCCATAATATCATCCATTCGTGGCAATGGAAACTTGTACTTGATTGTGATCTTGTTTATTGTTCTAGAGTCTGTACACATCCTCCACTCTCCATTCTTCTTTGGTACTAATACCGCTGGTACAACACAGGGACTCAGAGTCTCTCGAATCAACCCCTTCTGCAATAACTCATGTACTTGTCTGTTCAACTCTTCACTTTCTACTGGTGTCATTCTATGTGCTGCCTTGTTTGGCAAACTGGCTCTTGGAATCAAATCTATTTGATGACTGATCTTCCTTACCGGTGGTAATCCATCAGGTACATTATCAGATACAACATCCTGAAACTCATTCAACAAATCTGCAACCTCTACAGGTACATCCTCTACTTCTTCTTTACCAACTTTTATAATTAAAGCAAAACACACATGCTCATGCCTCATACCATCTAGAAATTTTCTTCCATCAACAAATGTTATTCTTGCATTACCACATACCTTTTCTTCGGTCTCCTTCGATGGCTTTAGCTTATGTCGCACTCCATCCTTTGTCAGGGAATAGGTATGCGCACGACCATCGTGTACAACACATCTGTCAAACTGCCACGGCCTACCCAATAACATATGACATGCATACATAGATATGATATCACATAGTACCTCATCTTGGTACCCGCTGATCTTGAACTTTACTAGGCACTGTTCACTGACCATGACCTTGTGGTCATCCTGCACCCAGGCAATCCGATATGGATGTGGGTGTTTCTATCTCTTGAGCTTCAACTTTGTCACCATCTTTTCTGACACCAAATTGTCAGTGCTTCCACTATCGATAATCACATCACAGCATTTACCCTCACACTTGCATCGAGTGCAAAATAGGCTCCTCCTTTGTTCAGGTTCGTTCTCACCACTCAGCAAGACTCTTCTATTAATTAGCGTTTCTCCTCTTTCAGCATCTTCAGAATTTGATGATCTAGCATCTTCATCGACATGCACAACTCTGGCCTGGCCTTCATTTCTCCTATCTGTTCTGCCTTGGCACTGAGGACATTCAAATGCCCTGTGACCTTCTTCTCCACAGTGAAAACATGTTCCACGGAAGCCTCCTCTTCCAGATCCTTGTCCTCTTCCTCTTCCTCTCTGATCTCTATTACTCTGATCCTGGAAATGATTGGAATTATTTCCTCTCTGATTCTGACTGCTACTGGCCTCATCCTTCTTTTTCGGATCTTCATTTCAGCCACCATATGACCATCCGCCAAATCTTCCACCACGACCTCTTCCATTTTGTCTGCTCTCAAACTTCTTGTTCAGCTTTTCCTCTACTTTTAGGGTGAACTGGTATGCCTCTTCAATACTATTCATTCGAACCAGATTCAGCTCCTCCTGAATGCTTGGCCTTAACCCATTAAGGTATCGGGCAACTTTCTCTTTATCAGCTTCTCCATGGCCTGTTCTGATGAGAAGTCGATAGAACTCCTCTGTATACTTCTGAACAGATCTTCCTGCTTGCTTCAAACTTTTCATTTTCTTTAGTAGGTCATGCTCATAATCAACAGGAATGAACTGTCGCTTCAATTTATTCACCATCCGATCCCATCTTGTGATTTTATCTTTCCCTCTTCTATTTTGCTCCAATTGAATTTCTTGCCACCAGATCTTCGCATGACCTTTCAGTCGGCCTTCGCAAATTTGACCCTATCAGGATCCTCAACATCTTCGTTCTCAAAATATTCCTCACATTCATTGATCCAGTCGATCAATTCCTCTGGGTTAAGATTTCTAGAAAATGTAGGAACCTCAATCTTAGGTCTTTTCCCAATCTTGGAAATTACCCGAAAAAATCTTTCTTCCTCCTGGTTCACAATTTCAACTTCTCCTTCTTGATATTCTTCTTCGGATTCATCCTCGCTTTCGTCTCTGACATTAAGATTCATTCCTCTGTGAATCTCTTCTTGCAATGCTCGGACTTGTCTCTGCAGCTCTCTAACCTCAGGTGTCACAGCACTAGGTCTTCCGCCACGTTCTCTTCGTGGAGGCATTTTCATGATGCGCACTGAAACCCTAACCACGGTCCTGGTGCAAACTGCCTCACAGTCGGTGATCTATTTACACACTCAAGAAAACCTGCTCTGATACCACTTGATGAAGGGTGCTCCCCTTAATACCACAAACACATAACAGAAATAGAGAAACCACAACAATATGCAAGAACAGAAAATTGGCTTCTTATTATCTCCACAAATGTGGAATTACAAACTTTTAGAAATACAATATGCAAAGCCACATGGGCATTCCCTTACAATATTCTGTAGGACAAAGCCTTGAATCAATACCCAGATCTACTACCCAGAACTATTCTGAACTGCCTAAGACAATAATACAGCCTTCCTTATATAGGCAATTTTTCACCGCCTGGGAAGGTTCCAAAATTTTAGCCAATAAGGCCGACCAAACTTAGAATTATTTTATTTTACATTTCATTACATCATAGTCGGCTCAAGATAACCTTTGAAACCCGAACAGAAATTTTGAAGAAAATTATTTTTTGCCATTTCAGGTGGCCCAACTTCCGAAGACCATAAGTCATCACCAGTTGACCCGATCGGCTATTATAACCCCATTTCAAAAATGCCACGAAGCGCTCTACAGACTTGACTTGTGCAAGCACCCGTCACTCAAATTTTTGACCTCATTCGGGGCCTCTAAAGCCTTCAAAACTGAGTTCAAAGTTTCTGTACCCTGCTGCCAATACCCAAAATCTTCAATATCTTCCAATATACACTTGTTCTGGCAATGAAACTTTACTGGCAGACTTATATGACAAAAATGAACTTCCAAAAAAGAAATCAGATCATTCTGAGCACATACAAAAATTACCAAAAATAGTAACTTTTCATAAATAGCAGCTCTGCACAAAATAACCCTTATTGAATATAAAAACATAAATATTTTTGGGTGATGCAAGATTGCTCTTACACCCAAGATGCTCCTGCATCAGACACCCGGGGTAATTTGAGAAGTGACCCTGTCACGACTCAGGTGTGTAGAGGAAAACCAAGACGGTTAACCTCCTCCTTTGTTAGCCATGATGAATCTTCAACAGGTCATCCTTTCCACTTGACCAAATATTCTTCATATGTCCTGTTCCTTGTGCTTCTGCCAACACGACTATCCAGTATACCTTCAATCTCCTTAGTTTCTGAACTAGTTGCTGGAATACTCCACTGTGCTGCTGCGATCTCATCTTCAACACCTCCTTCATGATACTCTGCCAGATCTAAAATGTTGAACACTGGTGAAATATTTAGCTCAGTAGGAAATTCTACCTCATATGCATTTCCTGAATCATATTTCTTCAATATCCTGCATGGTCCAAACTTCTTCATTTTCAGCTTGTTATATGTACCAACTGGAAATTGCTCCTTCCGCAAATGAACCATGACTTCATCACCGACCTAAAATTCTTTATACCTCCTTTTCTCATCTACCTTAGCCTTATACTGTGCGTTTATCTTGGTAATATGCTTTCTCACCTCCCCATGGATGTTCTTCAAGTGTTCTGTAAAATCCTCAGCTTCAACACTACTTATTTCTCCTTTATCTATCTTCCTCAATTCAATGCATTTATTGGACTACTTCCATATACAATCTGGAATGGTGATTTACCAGTGCTCCTGTTGACAGAATTATTGTATGCAAATTTTTCCTATGGTAAAATCAAATCCCATCCCGTTGGCTTATCTCCAACCAAACATCTCAGCAAATTTTCCAAACTCCTATTCACCACCTCTGTCTGTCCATCAGTCTGTGGATGATGTGATGAACTGAACTTCAAATCTGTCTTCAACTTCTTCCACAATGTACGCCAGAAATATCCAACAAACTTAGTGTCCCGATCTGAAACTATGGTCTTTGGCAAACCATGAAGTCTCACTACTTCTCTGAAAAATAATTCTGCTACATGAACAGCATCATTAGTCTTCTTGCAGGGAATGAAATGTGCCATCTTTGAAAATCTGTCAACCACCACAAAAATTGAATCATGCCCTCGCTGAGTCCTTGGTAAACCAAGAACAAAGTCCATGCTGATATCCTCCCAAGGATTCTCTAGTACAGGTAATGGCTGATACAATCCTGTATTCTGCTTCACTCCTTTCGCCATCTGACATACTCTGCAACTCTGTACAAACTTCTTCACATCTTGCTGCAACTGCGGCCAATAATAATTCTTACTAACCAAACCAACAGTTTTATCACGACCAAAATGTCCAGCCAATCCTCCACTATGCTTCTCCTTGATGAGATTCTCCCTCATAGAACTTTGTGGAATGCACAACTGACTCCCTCTGAATAGCATATCATCCTGGATGATGAAATCCAACCATTTCGTCCTATCTAGAGTAACAAGTTCTGTACAAGCTTTCCAAGCTTCACCAAAATTAGGATCCTCTGGATACAAATTCTTGAGTTCCTTGAACCCAACCACTTCAATCTGCATTTCTGTCAGCAATAGTTGCCTTCTGCTAAGAGCATTTGCAACCCTATTAGACTTTCCACTCCTATGTTTCAAAACAAATGTATAACTCTGCAAAAACTCAACCCATTTCAAATGCCTCTGATTCAACTTTCCTTGACTATTCAAATATTGCAAAGCTTGATGATCAGTATACAAAACAAACTCTTTAGGAATTAGATAATGTCTCCACTTCTTTAATGCCTGAACTATAGCATAAAATTCTTGATCATAAACAGAATACTTCCTCTTTGCATCATTTAACTTCTCACTGAAATATGCAACAGGCTTACCTTCTTGGCTCATAACAGCTCCTATTGCAGTACCACTAGCATCACAATCTACTTGAAACACCTTATTAAAATCTGTAAGTGCTAAAACAGGTTGTTCTGTAACTTTTTATTTCAATAATTTAAAACTCTTTTCTGCCCCATTAGTCCACTTAAACTCTTTTCTATCCCCTCTGATTGTTTCAGTCAAGGGTCCACAAATACTGCTAAAATTTTGGATAAACTTTCTGTAGAAGCTATCCAAACCATGAAAAGATCTTACCTCAGTAGCACTCCTTGGAGTAGGCCATTCAAGGATAGCCTGTACCTTCTCTGTGTCCATTTTTTAGACCTTTTGCTGAAACTACAAATCCCAAATACACTAACTCTTTCTTCACAAAACTGCACTTCTTCAAATTAATCAACAATTTCTCTTCTCTCAACTTTTCAAATACCATATGAATATGCATCATATGCTCATCCAATGTCTTACTAAAGATCAAAATATCATCTAGGTAAACAATGACAAACTTACCCAGAAATTCTTTCAGAACCTCGTTCATGAGCCGCATGAAAGTGCTCGGTGCATTGGTTAGCCAAAAAGGCATGACTAACCACTCATACAGTCCTTCCTTTGTCTTGAAGGCAGTTTTCCATTCATCTCCTTTTCTGATCCGAATCTGATGATATCCACTTTTCAGATCTATCTTTGAGAAATACACAGCTCCACTCAAACAATCCATAATATCATCCATTCGTGGCAATGTAAACTTGTACTTGATTGTGATCTTGTTTATTACTCTAGAGTCTGTACACATCCTCCACTCTCCATTCTTCTTTGGTGCTAATACCGCTGGTACAGCACAGGGACTCAGACTCTCTCGAATCAACCCCTTCTGCAATAACTCATGTACTTGTCTGTTCAACTCTTCACTTTCTGCTGGTGTCATTCTATGTGCTGCCTTGTTTGGCAAACTGGCTCCTGGAATCAAATCCATTTGATGACTGATCTTCCTTACCGGTGGTAATCCATCTGGTACATTATCAGATACAACATCCTGAAACTCATTCAACAAATCTGCAACCTCTACAGGTACATCCTCTACTTCTTCTTTACCAAATTTTGGAATTAAAGCAAAACACACATGCTCATGCCTCATACCATCTAGAAATTTTCTTCCATCAACAAATGTTATTCTTGCATTACCACATACCTTTTCTTCGGTCTCCTTTAATGGCTTTAGCTTATGTCGCACTCCATCCTTTGTCAGGGAATAGGTATTCACACGACCATCGTGTACAGCACATCTGTCAAACTGCCACGGTCTACCCAATAACATATGACATGCATCCATAGAGATGATATCACATAGTACCTTATCTTGGTACCCACCGATCTTGAACTTTACTAGGCACTGTTCACTGACCATGACCTTGTGGTCATCCTGCACCCAAGCAATCCGATATGGATGTGGGTGTTTCTGTCTCTTGAGCTTCAACTTTGTCACCATCTCTTCTGACACCAAATTGTCAGTGCTTCCACTATCGATAATCACATCACAGCATTTACCCTCACACTTGCATCGAGTGTGAAACAGGTTCCTCCTTTGTTCAGGTTCGTTCTCACCACTCAGCAAGACTCTTCTATTAATTAGCGTTTCTCCTCTTTCAGCATCTTCAGAATTTGATGATCTAGCATCTTCATCGACATGCGCAACTCTGGCCTAGCCTTCATTTCTCCTATCTATTCTGCCTTGGCGCTGAGGACATTCAAATGCCCTGTGACCTTCTTCTCCACAGTGAAAACATGTTCTACGGAAGCCTCCTCTTCCAGATCCTTGTCCTCTTCCTCTTCCTCTCTGATCTCTATTACTCTGATCCTGGAAATGATTGAAATTATTTCCTCTCTGATTCTGACTGCTACTGGCCTCATCCTTCTTTTTCGGATCTTCATTTCGGCCACCATATGACCGTCTGCCAGATCTTCCACCACGACCTCTTCCATTTTGTCTGCTCTCAAACTTCTTGTTCAGCTTTTCCTCTACTTTTAAGGCGAACTGGTATGCCTCTTCAATACTGTTCATTCAAACCAGATTCAGCTCCTCCTGAATGCTTGGCCTTAACCCATTAAGGTATCGGGCAACTTTCTTTTTGTCAGCTTCTGCATGGCCTGTTCTGATGAGAAGTCGATAGAACTCCTCTGTATACTCCTGAACAGATCTTCCTGCTTGCTTCAAACTTTTCATTTTCTTTAGTAGGTCAAGCTCATAATCAACAGGAATGAACTGTCGCTTCAATTTATCCACCATCTGATCCCATCTTGTGATTTTATCTTTCCCTCTTCTATTTTGCTCCAATTGAATTTCTTGCCACCAGATCTTCGCATGACCTTTCAGTCTGGCCTTCACAAATTTGACCCTATCAGGATCCTCAACATCTTCGTACTCAAAATATTCCTCACATTCATTGATCCAGTCGATCAATTCCTCTGGGTTAAGATTTCCAGAAAATGTAGGAACCTCAATCTTAGGTCTTTTCCCAATCTTGAAAATTGCCCGAAAAAGTCTTTCTTCCTCCTGGTTCACAATTTCAACTTCTCCTTCTTGATATTCTTCTTCGGATTCATCCTCGTTTTCGTCTCTGACATTAAGATTCATTCCTCTGCGAATCTCTTCTTGCAATGCTCACACTTGTCTCTGCAGCTCTCTAACCTCAGGTGTCACAGCACCAGGTCTTCCTTCACGTTATCTTTGTGGAGGCATTTTCGCGATGCGCGCTGAAACCCTAACCACGGTCCTGGTGCAAACTGCCTCACAGTCGGTGATCTGTTTACACACTCAAGAAAACTTGCTTTGATACCACTTGATGAAGGGTGCTCCCCTTAATACCACAAACACATAACAGAAACAGAGAAACCACAACCATATGCAAGAACAGAAAATTGGCTTCTTATTATCTCCACAAATGTGAAATTACAAACTTTTAGAATTACAATATGCAAAGCCACATGGGCATTCCCTTACAGTATTCTGTAGGACAAAGCCTCGAATCAATACCCAGATCTACTACCCAGAACTATTCTGAACTGCCTAAGACAATAATACAGCCTTCCTTATATAGGCAATTTTTCACCGCCTGGGAAAGTTCCAGAATTTTAGCCAATAAGGCCGACCAAATTTAGAATTATTTTATTTTACATTTCATTACATCATAGTCAGCTCAAGATAACCTTTGAAACCCGAACAAAAATTTTGAAAAAAATTATTTTTCGCCATTTCAGGTGGGCCAACTTCTGAAGACCATAAGTCATCACCAGTTGACCCGATCGGCTATTATAACCCCATTTCGGAAATGCCACGAAGCGCTCTATAGGCTTGAACTATGCAAGCGCCTGTCATCCAAATTTTTGACCTCATCCGGGGCCTCTAAAGCCTTCAAAACTAAGTTCAAAGTTTCTGTACCCCGCTGCCAATACCGAAAATCTTCAATATCTTCCAATATACACTTGATCTGGCAATGAAACTTTACTGGCAGACTTATATGACCAAAATGAACCTCCAAGAAAGAAATCAGATCATTCTGAGAACATACAAAAATTACCAAAAATAGTAACTTTCCATAAATAGCAGCTCTGCACAAAATAACCCTTATTGAATATAAAAACATAAATATTTTTGTGTGATGCAAGATTGCTCTTACACCCAGGATGCTCCTGCATCAGATATGCTCTTCACAATGCCATGCCATGTTTGATAATATATTTATATTGTATGCACCCAGATTATCAAAAGAATTTGCGGAAAACTATACGATAGCATGCAAATATTTCTCTTTTCCCAACTATAGTCTTATTGGATAAATATTTAGACAAAGCCACAAATATTAAAGATCAATCCTCCGCTATAATAATACTTTTCACACCACTTTTGAATGGGACATGCTGATATTGCAAATGTCTTTATAATATTGACAATATTTAATAATTCCTTCAGAATGTTATAACTGGCCTGTGAATATTACCTCTTTTCCCAATGAAGGATATGGGAAATGATCATTTATTTATATCCGCTCGATATTGAATTATTTTGTGTATCCACAAATATGGCTTCCGTCTAGTGTTATAAGGTAAGACCCCTATGTGAATGTTTTTAGACTAGTTGAAAAGTGTCTAGATTTCCTGTAACGTGCTGGTGACTTCCTCCAATACACAACTCGTCAATGGTGATGGTTGACGGCTGCATTCACTTCCACAATCAGCATTTCTCACCAGTAACACTTGTAGGTGTGTATAAGCTTGGCACATTGCCTCCTTAAACCAACCTGTATACCCAAATCTACCTTATGCATTGCTATAGGTGAGTTGACAAACCACGGTGAAGGGACTAGACGCTTGAAATGACTTGACTGTGCAAAATGTCAGTGCGGAAACATACAAGCTGTTGGGAGTGCATTCATTATTCATCCAATATCTTCTTAAGAACAAACTAAAAGAAATGTGACAGTTAGAAAGCTTCTTATTGAAATATATATATATATATATATATATATATATATATATATATATATATATATATATATATATATATATATATATATATATATATATATATATATATATATATATATATATATATATATATATATTTGAAGATGAATAATCTTCCTGCCACTTTACTGGTAAAACAACAATGATTTCTGAATAAACTCCATAGGCTGGCAAGATACGCAGCTTTGATACCACTGAAATGACTCTAACTGGCCATTTACTAATTTCCTAAACCAAATCACATGTAGATTCAAAAACCAATAAAACATGCAAATATCCAACAGATATATTCAAATAACCAGCAGATAAAACTTTATTAAATTTCTCAAAAATATAGTTTTGTATTATACATCAACAATACAACAACAAAACATTACAATATCCAATCCAATCTAAAATACAACAAAGAATAGTAAGACTGGATGATAAAGAACTTGGTAAAGCAATGGCGAACTCTAAGTGAATCCGCATCGGGATGAATCGGGTTTCCGCCCAATCCACCAAGAAATGCTGAAGGTTTCTGTCCTCAGATTTTTGACTTGATAGCTGAAGCTTCTCAAATTCTCAAAGAGAAGTAATATCCATAAACTGAAGCATGATGAATGAGACTCCAAAAACTCCTCTTATGGTTGCAGCTATGACTCTTCAGTTTCGCCACTATGACTCTTCATATGCCCATTTTGTCTCTTTATAATTTCACTTTAAGTCACTTTTAAATAAAATGACCGTTGAGTTATAAAGTAAAATAATAAATAAAGTGAGGGAAACTTCCTGCATTAAAATAGGGGCCCAAATGAGCTCAGATGCCGACATGTGATAGCTCATCGAAAAGCTCTCGACGAGATGCTCCAAGTCCACTAATGAGAAGCCAAGAATTTTGAACCTTGCTGACTTACTATAAATAGTAAGTACCCTGGAAACTTGTAGAAAATACTCCAATTGGCTTGGAACTAAAACCACCTAGGCCAATTATCTCCTAGTGCATTGCTACGCCACGACTAGCCCTTCGGACTGAGGTGAAAATGCTAACAACATGGTACAATATAATGTACCCCAAAAAGGGGACATTACAAATTCCTTCTTGCAATTTATGTTAGTAAGAGATGTTGAGCAACATGACTCCTAAAAGTGATAGAGGGAGGCCATCCAAACACAAAAATAATAATATAATGTCATACTTTTGCACTCCATAAGACATAGCTACAACATCAACACTTGCAGCTGATGCCTTTGGCTGTGTTGCAGAGAATGTTCCAATGGGTACCTAGAGTAGCTAGACTAGAATAATCAACTTGGTTGACAACGTCGGTGATGCTATTGCTGGCAGTGCTAGTGATGCTATTGTTGAGAATGTCATAGATGTTGGTGTCATAGGTCAACCATGTCATCGTGATCCAGAACAGGTCGAACAAGTCACCGTGTTCTCGAGGCACTTTTTTGAAGCTGGCCCAAATATTTTTGGTAGATCTTTGTCTTTAACTTCTAGATCTGTACTTGCAATTATGAGATCCTGCTCCTACACATAGAAAACTAGGTTTTGGGGTTGGGGTGGATGAGGGCTTGCCTTGGTCAAGCCCTAGATTGAGGAATCACCCTTGAATTGAAATGCAAATGTGTAAATGAAACAAGACAAATGCAAATATTCACCTTGCTTGTAGAAACCCTTATCAATAAGGATTTTGTGATTCTTGTATGTTGTAGATGTTGAATTTGTAATAACAGATGTAGGAAACATCCACAAATGCAATAGATCTACCAAAACCACATTATGGAGCCATGAATGTAAGTGTGCATCAAATGAAGAAGATGATGAATGCCTCAATGTAGATCTCCTCCCTTGATGGCCAACAATATGCTAGATCTTGAAGAGGAAAGATGCCCACAAAGGATCCTTGAATATTTGAAGACTTGAACTAATGAAGGGTGCTCCCCTTAATACCACAGACACATAACATAAACAAAGAAACAACAACAATTTGCAAGAACATAAAATAGGCTTCTTATTATCCCCACAAGTGTGGAATTCAAAATTTCAGAATTACAATATGTAAAGCCATATGGGCATTTTCCTTACAATATTCTGTAGGACAAAGCCTCCAATCATTACCCAAAACTACCCAAAATTTTCCTAGACAACACTACGAGTCTCCTTATATAGGCAATTTTCTGCCATCCGGGAAGGTTCCATAATTTAGCCATTAAGGCCTACCAACCTTAGAATTATTTTATTTTCATTTTTATTACATTAGAGTCGGCTCAAACAACTTTCAAAACTCAAAATAAATTTTGAAGGAAATTCATTTTCTTCCATTTTAGGTGGCCCAACTTCCAGAGACCATATGTCATCACCTGTTAACTCGATTGGCTATTATGACCCCATTTCAAAAAGGGCACAAAGTGCTCTACAACTCTTAATTGGCGCAAGCTCCAATCAGCCGAAGTTTTGACCTCATTCGGGGCTTCTAAAACCTTCAAAATTGAGTTCAAAGTTTTTGTACCCTGCTGCCAATACCAACAATTTTCAATATCTTCAAAACTAGACTTGATCTGGAAATGAAAATTTAATGACATACTGATATGAACAAAGTGAACCTTCGGGGAAGAAAATAGACCATTCTAAGCGCAAACAAAAAACTTACTAGAAAAATAGTAAATTTCTAAAAATAGAAGCTTTGCACAAGATATCCCTTATTAAAAAGAAACTAGAAATATTTTTGGGTGATACAAGAATGCCCTTACACCTAGGATTCTTTTGCATCATGAACGTTTGAATACTAGAATTCTTGAATGCTTGAACACTTGAACGTGAGATTGCTATAGTTAATTTGTGTCAAAATGAGGTTCCTAGGCTTTCTTTTATACTAGTTTTTAGGTGGGAAAACAAAGCAAGCCGATGGGGGCACCCTATTTTGCAATTTAATTCCTAGAGACAACATCAACCCTGAGATTTAAAATACTCAGGGAGCAAGTTGACCAAGTCATCATGTTTTGAAATAGGTCGACCAAGTCACCATGTTCTGGAATAGGTCAACCATGTCACCGTGTTCCCGAAATAGGTTGACCTAGTTGACCTGTTCCAGGGCTGGCCCACAAGGATCTAACCCCGAGGTCTCAGATACTACATTGGTGAAAGTGGAAGATATGGGTCAGAACAAGAGAAAGAGGTGATCAAGCACAAATCCATCCATGGTCCATAAGGTCACTAAAGGATGAGAGCTAAAAGGTCTTAAATAATGAGCGCATCCATTTTAAGATGGTACATTTAGTTCACACTTTAGCGGGAGTATGAGTTACCTTATACTCGTGGTAAAGTAGATCAAAAGAAAGAGATGATCTCATCATGATTAAGGAGACACATAAACCATCAAGCTCCCAGTAGACTTGAGTCTTCATCATATCCAAAATCATAATAAGAGAGATGTCACGGTCATGAAAGAAAGAGAGAGAGTGTGATCACCTTGCCAAATAAGGTTTGTGTTCCTTATTGTGAACCACACCAAAGGGATAGGATTGAATAGTCTAGCAGGTTTGTGTGTCCAGTATTCAATCCCATGCAAATAAAAAGGGGTAGGATCAAATGGTCTAACGGGTTTGTGTGCCCAATAGTCAACCCTACAAAGTTTTCACCTTGTGGTGTTTTTACATCCCCATGATATAGTACTCCTATACTATGAGAATGATTTTTGTATGTGCTAGGATAGGTCAAACAATCTAGCAAGTGTGTGTGGCATGCTAGTCAACCAATCCAAGACATGTAGGAAGAGTAACTAGCCCTAGCAAGTTGTGTTATGCCAGTGTACTCTAAATGTTATGCTTGAAATGAAGAAAAACATATGAAAATAAGGGGACCATGTATGTCCCCCCTTAAGATGGAAAATAAGTGCTTATTTTGGCATCTTATGGAAGTGGTGAAGAAGAATAAATAAATTGCAATATCAAGATAGCATCCACAAGAAACACCTAGTCCAAGCCAAAGAGGTCAGAGCTCCTATGATGCCATAGAAGGGAAGAATGAAACAAGATACCATGGAAGAAGTGAAAAAGAAAATTCTTGTACAGGATACACATTTTGTGAGGCTCCAAGGTAAGTGACTTATCTACCATGGAAACCCAATTGTGAGATTGAATGCCACATGATAAACAAAGAACACATAACCAAAGGAAAAGTGGATCTTTGGGAGAATGAGAGAGATGAATATGATTCCATTTCCCCCCAAGTGTAGTAACAAGAGAAAAGATGACCTATTATGCTACTCACAAAGCGTACCATGCATGGCAATGAGCCCCCAAGAGATAGGCTAACAATGTTACATGACATGGAGAAACATAATAGGGACTTAGATGTTATTTAAATAAATAAGGATTGAAATAGAGCTCATCATAAGGAGATATGTGAATAAACTCATTATTAACGAGTTGTTGAATCTTGTAATGTAAAGCTTGACAATCATTAGTAGAGTGATCATGATAACGGTGATACATGCAAAATGGAAGACTCATAAATTTTTGACTATGTTTCTTTCTATGTTTAGGTCTAGTAATCACCTTACCATGAAGAATTTTAGGTAAAATGATTTCTTGATTAATAGGAGAAGGTATGTTAGATGATTAAGGAGAGGATGTGGACAAATAATTAGATTCAACACTTTGTTGCACACATCCTGAATTATGATCGACAATGGTGTTGAAATAATGTTGATGCCCCCCATTGCCTAAGGGCATTTGATTTTCTTGTTCTTGTTTACCAACTCCATTCTCAGTGAATCTATGATAACCATAACAAGAGGCAATATCACTAGGTTTGATAGATTCATCATGAGTGGAAGTAGAAAAAAAGTTATTAGAAAGAGGAGTTGTTTTAGATTTCATGAATGAAAGATCATTAACTCCTTACTATCCAGTAAAGGTTGGTGTTAAATCTAAGGATACCCAATCATCTTCTGAAAGAAAACTTGTAGAAGGAGGATCGTCATTAGATTCTTGATCTTGTTTTTCCTCAACATTTAGACAAGTATTTGGTTTATAGTCTGCATGAAGAGTGTACATTACATCATTGTAGATAAACTTGACTTTTTGATGAAGAGTTGAAGGAATAGCATGCATAGCATGTAACCAAGTCCTACCCAAAATAAGGTGGTAATTAAGACATCTAGGCATGATATTAATGGGAGCATTCAAAATAACCGAACCTACTTTGATACGTAAAGTGATGATGCCTAAGGTTTTATTAGAAACATTATCAAATCCACGTATAGGCACATTATCAGGTTTGATATTTGAAAGATCAGATTTAATTTCTTTGAGCATGTCCATACTACAAATATTAAGCCCAAATCCATTATCAATTAAGGTTCTATGAATGAGGTTACCATTGATAAGGATGGCTACCATAAGAGCATCTAATGATCTTGAATCCCTTTAGGAGGAAAATCATCATGAGTAAACACAATTTGAGGTAGAGTAGGTGTACCATTCATGCATTGTAAAAAGAAATTGATGTTATTTTGATTAGGAGGTGAAGTTGGAAGAGTGGCTAAAGCTTTTTGCAAGGCTTCATGATATGTAGGTGATGTTTGAAGAATTTTCCAAAGAGAAATCTTGGGGGGGTATTATGTAATTGCGCTACCAAATCATATTCCATTCCAATATTTTGAGAAAGACGAGGTGGAGGGGGAAGAACGAGTTAAGAAGGTGGGAGAAAAGTAGTATGTTGAGGATTATTTCTTGTATGATAGGTGTGAGACACCACATGGTAATCCAAAGAATTTCTAGGTTCCCCCTTAAGAGTAATGGAAAGAAAATCTTTAAGGGTGATAAGAGGTTTATTTGATGGAGGGTAACCTTTGAGACTGAAAATAGGTTGAGAAACATTAACTTGATTAAGATCTTGCTTCTCCATAGACCCATCACTATAAGGGAGAGCATTAAGGAGATTGATATTATCCTCTTATTCGAAGGAATCCTTAGAATAGGGATTGTAGACTTCCATTAATGCTTTATCTCTACTAGGATCATTAAATGAAGGAAAAGTTATATTGATAAAAGTATTTATAATGTCTTTCTCTTCCTCTAAAATATCACTAAGAGGAGAGTATGTTTTAGGAGAAGGAGAAACATCAAGTGTATCATGTTAACAATAAAATGCTTCTTTTTCATGATAATAGTCAACATTATTATCTAGAGGTTCATCCCAAATAGTGATATTATGAGTGGAAGGAACATGTATATCAATATGGTATACCATATAATAGTCATGAGGTAAAGTGGAATTCATAAAGGTGGGAGTATTGAAAGGAGATATAGGACCACCGTCAACCAAAGTATCCCCATAGTCAAGGCCTATATTAGGAGAAGGGACAATATCAATCCGCAACTCATCTCCATAAAGAGGAAGATCATATGATAAAGCTAATTTGATAGGAGGGTTGTGTTTTATGCCAAAGATAATGGACTTATGTTTAGAGAATTCTTTAAATGACCTGTGCAACATGAGAAAAAGAGAAGTGTAAATAGAGTAGATCCAACTAACCATTTTGTGATTGAAATGTATGCAAGATTTAATGAATATTTTAAAGATAAGGAATTAAAAGTACAGACTCAATGATGTAAATGCCATGAAAAAGAAGATATAGCTAAGAAGATCTAAATACTACTAATGCAAAAAAGAGTAGATCTAGATGCACAAAGAAACAATCTAACTTCACAAAGAAGATATTACCAAAAAAGGTAGAAAAATCTAACTCCAAAATGCAATAAAGAGGTGTAAGAGGTCGGGTTCACCAACATGTTTACGGGAAAAATGGTGTCAATGAATTTATTAATGTAAACTATGTGAGACTTGTTCATTAATTAACCATTTCCACACCAACATTAGAAATGCAAGAGAAAGAGGGGCTTCTAGGCGTAACTCTTAATATAACCTAAGTTAGATTAGCAAAAACCCCAAGAAGATGAGGGGATGCTAATGGTAAACCTAAATTATACTAAGGAAGTACACAAGCAAGTCCTCTTTCATGCAATGTAAGATTTGATTAAGGTTGTATAAATGCACTTTTCAAATTGAACTAATTGATTTAGCAAGATAAGCAATATAGATCTAGGCGCTAAATGTAAGAAATCAACCCAATTAAGATGTGAAAATAGGTCTAAGAAAGATAACCATCTGTTGAGCCTTCCCACTGTGTATGAGTGAATGTGACCTCAAATTCAACACACACACAACATGATCATTACTCACATGATCGGATTACATAAAAGAATATGAGTTATTCAATCCCAAATCCGTAGTGAAGCGATCTGTTGCCTCCTATGTAGATGGGGTGTTTTCAAGATTTCTCTCAGATCGAAAGCCAACAACCATAAGACCGAACTACAATGGAGGATTTTAAAGAAAAGCATATGCATGAAATTTTTTTGCAAGTAATCTAGAATGAATGCATGTTAATCTAGAAATGAGAATGCAAGTTCTTTTTGGTATTTTCAAATAAGAATGCAACTAGATTAAGAACAAGATAAGCAAATTAATTAAATAAGAAATGCAATGTTATACTAAAATGAACTAACTAAAATGATAACAATCAAAAGCTATGAATCACAAAGAGTGTAGTAGAATTTTGGTATAATCTATGTGCTCTCAAAAAGTTCCTCAAAAAAAAGTAGTAGAATTCCACTATAATTTCTATGCTCTCAAAAAGTCCATTTGAATGAGAAAAGCAAGCTCTTAAATAGAAAAGGAGGGGAATCTTGCATGTAACTCCTTTTGCCACATGTGGGGTGTGACTCTTCACTTCCCATTAAGGCTCTTCACTTTTTTGACAAATAAACATGGAATTATTTAATCAAAGAGTGGAATTTATGCCACATGTGAGGTGTGACTAGTTTGAATAATTTGAATAATTAAATTCAAATAGAAAGATGTCCACTCAAATAGTTAAATAATGATATTAATTCCTTTTTTGATATGTAATTAGCTAAAGGGATAGATTTAATTTAATTTAAAGCACTTAGGATTTTAGAATTAAATTAATTTACCATAGGGATAATTTAGCTAATATAAGTCAAAGACTTTTAGGAATTAATTTAGCATTTGATTATTGCAATTTAGGGTTTTTGCAACTGACATCAAGTCAAATAGAGTTAAGTAGGAGAGAGAAAATTGCCTAGTGAGATAGGACTTTGATGACATAGAATTGAAGAAATACACCAAAATTTGCTTGAAATAAATAGGTGCCAATTTTGGGGTATTACATTTGTCCCTCTTTCAATTGATGTGCGAACAACGCATTGATTCAAAGAACAGTCTGAAGTGACAAATGATGAGAATTTCTGAAGTCCAAGTTAGATTGCGAAGACAACAGTCTTAGAAGAGAACTGGAATTAGGGTTAGATTGTCCCAATACGCAGCTTAGCCCTCTGAGACCTAGGTTAGATTGCCCAGATAACTGTCTAAGAGAGATTTTGAGAGCCATCTCCGGAACAAAGCTTGACTCCCAAGAATTAGGGTTAGATTTCCCCAATACCCAAAAGATTTTGAGAATGCCCTCCAAAATGAAACTTGATTCCTGAGGATCTGAGTTAGATTGCTCAGATACCTAAAAGATAGATGATGAGATAAAGCAGATGTGAGACTCCAAGATGCCCTAAGAAATGAAAATTGATGATTCAGATCAGACTGATTCAAGAATTGATTCGACAAGATTCAATGATGCAATCATCCTGCCCCCTCAGGAGTGAAATTGAAAGATGACATGTCAGAAGATGATTGATAGCAAGAGATTATAGATAAAGATAAGATCAAAGATCGAGAAGATGCAGAAGCAAATCAGAGCAATGCAGAGGTCCTGTTAACCAAGTTTGACCATAGTTGACCGTGGTTGACCAAATTTGACTAGGTTGACTTTGATGAAAAGAGAAAAGATCTCAAGAACATGATGCAAAGATGAGGATCTGGCAGGAAAATGATGCCAAAAGGCTGACTACACCAGTGTCCGATCCCAAAGGGTCTCAGAATTTAAAATGCGATTTCGAGCTATGTAGAGATGTCAGATTTTGATTTCGATCTTGAAAACTTGTGCAACCATGATGACACTGGGACTAAAGATTAGAACCTTTGATGAAGACAATCAAGAGAGCACCAAATATTGTCTCAAATTCAAGCCTAAAAATGAACATGCAAGCCTAGAAAATGCAAGCCTAAGCTAAAGATGCAAAAAAAGAAAACCCTAGAACTTGGTTGTTGGACTCACCGTATTTATCATCATAGAGCCGTTTAAGTTTGGAAAAATGCAAGATGTCATACAATCCTCACTAATATCACTATCATGAGAATATGAATATGACATAAGTCTTAGGTTTGTTAGAATAAGATGTAAGCATTAAGGCATAAGAAGCCAGAATGACCTGAACACCTATTCCTTTTGATTTAGCAAGTTAACATAAGCATTAGAGCATAGATGCTAGAATGACCTGAATGTTGCTTGCAACAAACACACCAAACATGTAGGAGTTCCTTCATTTGCCAAAGATTGCTCGTAGTGACCCTTATGTTCACTTAACAGGACGAGCGTTTACAATTTCACCAGTAGCAAAAAGAAGTCACTCAAAAGACAAGGAGAAGAACCAACCTCAACCAAGCATCCATATAAAAGGAGTCAAGGTACGCATGGCCATCTAATATGAGATGGAGGCCCTTATAGATGGACACCCCTCTTATATGAATTCTTTGGATCATTGGAACTAAACTAACAAACAGAAAGCAAAGAAAAAGAAAAGCAAACAAACAAGCACTCAAAGAAAACAAAGCTCAACATGCCTCAAAGAAACACACATTTAGTTTAGTTTCAGTTTAAGTTCATGTTCAAGCAGATTGAAATCAATTCGGAAACATACAATGTTCGAAGTCTTAATAGGATAGCGACAACAGGTAGACACAGTGAGAATCACTGGTGACTATTGTGGGAGACTAAATCTCAAGAAGATATCAGGAAACTAAATGAAGTATCGGTAGGCAGACATAGTAAGAATCACTGGTGACTGATATGAGAGAGATCCTCAAGGTGAGAGATCTCATATATACTGGCGAAACATCAGCAGGCAGATGCAATGAGAACCACTGATGACTGATGTAAGGGATAGATCCCGAAAAGAGATCAAATGAGAGCTAGGTATCAGTAGGTAGGCATAGTGGGAACCACTAGTGACTGATACGAGAGAGATCCTCAAAGAGAGAGATCTCAAAAAGTAGCTAGGCATCAGCAGGTAGACACAGTGAGAACCACTGGTGACTGATGCACAAAAAGAGTTTCTGAAAGTGATAGGACAATGCCCCCTAGACCAGATAGGTGCCCCTAAGCATGAACGAGTTCCAATCTATGAAGAGTCAAGCAAAAAACTCAAAGACACTGAAAGCAAAGGCATGAGCTAGCAAACCAAAGTGGGGAACGAACTAAAGCAGGAAACAAAGGAAGCAAACCAAAGCAAGAAACTAAGAGCCAAGCTACTTCAGGAAAACAAGAGGCACCTGTTTACCAAGTTTTCACCATCTTGGTAGAGATTCTATTTTTGCTACCATGACACCTGTTTACTAGGTTTTCATCAATGGCACATTTTTTTCTTTTTCAATTTTTTTGTACTTTTCTCTTTTTTTGCTTTTTTTGCATTTTTTTGAATATCTCATTTTTTTTTTCTCTTTTTGATTTTTTTCAAATTTTCTATTTTTTTGAGTATTATCAAGGTGCCTGTTTACCAGGTTTTCACCAGGATAATAGATACATCAAAGTGCTTGTTTGCCAAGTTTTCACTAAGATGATCATTTTTTCAAGACATTTTGCAATTTTTAGAATTTTTTTTGCAATATATCAATTTTTAGGATTTTTTCAGGACCAATAAATATGTACATGAGCACATAGAGAATGTCAGCTGTAGAACTTCTTCAAATGAAGAGCGTTGATTGGCTCTTTGAGTGCTTCTCCCTTAGTGGTAGATCTCTGAGAACACGGTCATTTGTAGTAGTAGTCAGTAGAATCAAAACCATATGTTGGAGCAGTAATAGGAGATCCAACCATTAGTGCCCAATCGTCAAGAGATCCATAGTCAAGGAAAGATCACTTAAGAAAGACCCACAAATATCCTCATGAACACATCTTAACTCTTCGTTGGATTTCCCATGCTCTAAATGCTTAGGGAGAGTACGTTCTAGATTTTTCTTAGTCATGTCATTAGAAATAAGGAGATACTGATATGCACTTTGGGAAAAGGCAAGATGGAGTGAAGAGGGTAAAGTATGAGAGGCAAGGGTGATGGAATGGAGGGAAGTATGAGAATTTTGGAAGCTCAAATGACAACTTTGATTTTTCCTTTCTTTGGAATCCACATAGCTTTTGAATTTTTTCTTCTTTACTTTGAGGTACTTTTGATGACAATGCCTGTAGAATGGATTTTGAGATCCATTTCTTATCTTATTTTTTGGTTTTTGATTGTCTTCTTCTTTTTGAGGACCTTCGTGGTCTTTTGAACACCTCTATTGCTTTTCTTTCTTCATAGTCACATGTCGATTAGATGGGACATGGTGACCTTGAGATATAAGTGGATTCTTATTATTTTTGTTTTTATGTTGCACATCCAAGTTACTTCCAAAAGACTCAGGAATGGTGGATGAAAGAGTCTTATATGACTGGTGCAGGTGGAGAGGTGGAAATGGAAGTGGACGGGCCACTTTTCTGGGAGATGAAGAGGGAAGAGAAGTCAATGGGATGGACTCAAGTGCAAATATATCAGTATCATCCTCATCATTCATGAATGCATCAGATAGATCAAGAAAGTAATCTTCCATAGAGCGTTGTCGATTGTGAGTTGTCTTAGAAGAGTCATATAAGTTTGGAGGAATATTATGTGAGCCTAACCAAGATGATCTATTCCAAAATGGTCTATTCCAAGAGTTAGGTCCCCTTTCAGGTGGTAAGAGTGCACGAACAGGAACCATTTCAATTATGGATCTACCAATATTCCATGAAGCTCTAATGGAATGGGGTCTTACATACCCATCATTTGCTGGAGTAGTAGGAGTATAGCTTGGAACAGATGGCCTAGGAGGCATAGGAATGATCTCCACAGGAGGGTGGAAAGGATCATCATCAATAGCTTGATCTGGAGGATCATAACTTTCTCCTCTTTCTGAGTTGTTAAGACTAGCATATAAGTGCGTAGCATCAACTGGTATTTCTATAGTAGCATCTGATATGGAGTCCCATTCAGCTAGAGACATAGTCAGAGGAAGACTTTCTTCATTATTGTCATCTGTCACATGAGGTGTTTCTTCAACAACAGGATCTTGTTCTATAGTCGGAGCATCCAAGTAATCTGGAATATGCATACCTTGGGGGATACCCAAGATAAGGGAAGCATCCAACAGTTTCTCCCAATTAGTATGTGTGCCATTGGAGTTGGCAACAGTAGGAGTCTGTTCAATAGTAGAAGTGGTAGAACAATCTAGAATAGGCATACCTTGAGGCATACCCAAGATAAGGGAAGCATCCAACAATTTCTCCCAATCAGTATGTGTGCCATTAGAGGCAGTGACATATTCAGTAGTAGCTGCAATAGTAGAAATCTATTCAGTAGAGTGTATAAAATCCTCCTGGTGAGGACCAAGATCATGTTCTTGAAGCACTTGAGAAGGTATATAAGACTCTTTCTGGTAGTTTGAATCAGAATTTTGATCATTCAAAGGTCTTTCATATGTCATAGGTTGAATCTGTGTTTCTTCATTATCTGAATCCTTGCATGAGTGAAAGCTGTAGCTAGGTTGGTCAAGCTCATAGCTTTGATAGCCAATACCAAATCTATCTTCGGAGGGTTCTTCATAGGAACGTGGAGATATGGGGAGAGCTGTCAGTGATAAGACAAACTCAATTTGATATTCCCCCATGCCAATATCTTTGATCTTCAAGGTCTTTTCTATTTCTTTTAGCTTAGCATCATAGAACTCAGTGGACTCTCTATTGACGGGAACAAGGTTGTCTATCATTTGGGTAAGCAGCTTAGCAGAGCAAGTATTTAGGCCAACATTATTGTCAATGAGGATGTGGAAGACATGCTTGGGACCTTCCATAACTTCAATGTGTAGGGGAGCATTATGCAGGTGGCTTGGAGAGTGATCATCTTCTTCAGAGAAGGACAAATAATGAGGTGAGGTCAAATGACCCACCATAGATTGAAACTGGTCGAGATTGAGATCTTTGGGGATGTTTGCCTTAGTGAGGGCTTTATCCATAGATAGTTTTGGTCTGGATGTCGAAGGTTTGGGACCTTTGAGAACAATCTTCCCACAAGATCGAGTGATAGCATTCGCACAAGCTGAAGACTGTGTGGAGTTATAAGAGGGAGACGCAGGGCCTCACGAGATAAAGGGAGTTTTTGGTTTAGGAGCATCCTCGCTTCTTGGAGCAATGATCATGTCACAGTACCCAACATCAACAGGTTCAATCTCATTGATGACAATGTTGCTAGTATCATACATATAGTTAACCACATCGTTGGTACCTTTAGACTTGGATAATTCACTTTTCCCATGAGGAGGAAAGGAGTCTTTGAATTCCTGATGATTTGAATTCTTGTTATGGTTCTGCACCAAAGTCCTATAAACCACATCAAGAGGTTCTCCCAAGGAAGTAGAGTTACGCTTGGGTTTGTTGGTGTTTGAAAATTCTTATGCCATCTAGGGCTGCCAATATGCCTTGAGACTGATGTTAGGAGTGGTTAGCTCCAAGTGTGAAAGCTCTGCAAGACAACTGGACCAACTATAGGGACAAGACTGCCCTCTTCACTTCCGGCTCTACAAAACCATGGCAGGTGCACCTAATCCAGTAACTTATGGCATTTTAGGACTTTGGACTGGATTAAACAAAGCAGATGATAGCAAGAGACTACTAAATGTTAACTAGACATTCATTGAATCTCAATTGCTATTGGGTATAAAATGGCCTTGTGAAGGGTATTACTACCAACAATAATACTTAAAACTTAAAATGGTCTTTGATTAATGAGGATAAGGAAGGTAGACAAGAGCCAATCAGACATTGGACTCAACTAAATGTACTAATCCTTGATCAATGCCATTATCCATTGGGCAGACCTCACATACAAACAATGAAACGTGAACCGACCATTGTCAAAGACTCAGCCATAAATATAAACATTCCAGCCCATCCACTACTTATAAGATCCTTCTGTAGACAACCAAGACTGAATCTATGTCCCCTCTAAAGTATATTTCACTTGATCCTAGATCAAGAACTAAAGACAAGAACATATGAAAAGGTAACCCTATGCAATGGATCAGAAAATCCAAGATTCACAAGAATGACACCAAGGAGAGACTTGGAAGCATGAAACAATTATATTAAGTATAATGAGTCATGTACATGATCAAAGTAGAATAGAGATCAAACCACTTCAATAACCTGCAAAACACTTCCAAAAATTCTATTTAGCTTACATGCAATGTGATATAGCCCTGCTACAAACCCCTGGAACTAACTATAATCAGAACCTCTGGACTGATTAAAATTTGAACCCCTACTCAGTCAAAAAATAAAAAATTTATACCACTAGCCACCTTGGGAATCTCAAAGAGATTGCATGAAGCTTAGGGTGACTAGGGTTAGGGCTACAACCACCATACTAATTGGAAATGGTCAAAAAATTAATGTAGGGGTAGGAAATGCAGGCAACCTGGAGGAAACAAATCTCAAGTAGATCTGCAATCATGAAAATATGCGAGCTTAGTACAGGACACCAGGGATAGCCATGAAAACCAGTCAAATCAGCCACCTGCAAACAACTTCTCAAGCTCAAAAACAAACTCCACAAGGTACAAAACAACTTTTGCAACTGACCATAGGAGCCCTAGATCACATCACAACAACCAACACCACCAAACCAGATCAAAAACTATTGAAAAACCATTCAATTTTAGTCCTTTTGGTCACAGGAAACCCTCAACAAGTTTGAAATTAAAAAATCAAATGGCTAATCGGCATAATTTAAAATGCGGCCATCGATGTCTTTCTTTTCCCAGCAAATCAGGCAGTCACATTTAATTCATAACAGTCACGGGCCCCTTGAAAAGTCATCAGTTGAGTCAGCAGTCAACAACCAATCGAAAAAGAACACCTCGGCAACACCAGCACTGTGGACCCACCTTAACTCCGCAACCGTGACATCCAAATAGTGGTTGCATGATCACATAGGTTGGAAAAGGGCTATGTGAACATGTGACAAGCCTCCATGTCACCCCATGTCATCACTCCCCATCAACGTGACACCCTTGTCGCATGATCGCATAGCCGAAAGATGGCCCTTGCGATCATGCAACAAGGCCACAAGACTGCCACCTTGTCACCCGCTGGCCAATCAGGAACAACCTCATCATGGAGACCGATCAATTGGACCCCTTTAAACACTGCAACCATCGGCCCCACTGACAAAAAACCAATTCACTACTCCCTGACCAATGAAAAGTGCACACGTCGCAACAAACTGAGAACTGAACCCACCGCACTGTTGCCCTTGTGAATCGCTGGAAGATTGAACGGTTGTCGCATGATCGCAAGGGGAAAGAATATTCCTTGTGGTCATGCGATAGCCATAAGATCAAAGGGATCTGACAACCGGGCCGCGACTGGCAACTTCACCACATCACCGCTCTACATCCAATAGAACTCTACCACCTCAGCATCCTCTGACAGCGGTCCCACAGTCCATTGCATCACCGAAGAAGATCGACGGTTGTTGCTATACCGCGATCTTAAAAAATGAGCAGCTTTTCCTAGCGGTATAATGACAACTGTGAGATCTTACTGAAGTTTAACCCCTTGGGAAGGAAAAGGTCCCACCAACTGATCGCACTTGCACAGTTAAGATCGACGAACAAGGAATGCCAGCAAAAGGGAAGAAAAGTGAGGTCAAAAACATCCAAAGTTTTTACAATAGTGAAGGATCAAAAACATCTAGGGTTTTCGACGCCAGAAGACAAGCGTGCAAAAATAGGAAGCACAAGGTTGAAAACAACCAGGGTTTTTGTATAGATGACAGAAAACATCATGGGTTCTCGACAACACTGTGGGTTTTTGACACTTAGGCATATTCTGAAACTGTTTCCTCCAGACCTTAAAACTTGAATATCTCCCTGGGTTTTGCAATTCAGCATGTGCAATTTGGACTAGAGCTTGGTGACACAATGAAGAACATAGGGGCTAAGGGCACACACCATGAAACACTATGGATTTTCAATGCAAGATGAAACTGTGATTACAGGCATGGCAAGACAACTTAACTAGATTTGCAGGGGAAAGGCCATTTTCATTAGATTTTTGCATTAACTGGAAAATGGACTAACAGGGTTGAGAGATCCAAGGTTTGTTTCTAGCGAATCTTGAAGGTGGTTGAGCTTCTGTTGCAGCCTTCTCAGTGACTTTGACCGTTTGTATGCTAGAGCTGAGATTAAATATGGACTTTGAGGGTTTTGGCGTCACATTATCAACAACCCTGTCATTCATAACATCTATGTTTTTGTTGACAATCTTATCCTTATCCTTGTTTGAGGGAGAAGGTCATTGCTTGTTGTCTTTGTTTAAAGTCAATTATCCCTTCTTGACCATAAATGCTTCTATCCTCACAGCCCACCTAATCATATTGTCAAAAGTGAGGGGACCTTGTAATCGTACTTGGTATCCAAAATTTGGGACAAGATTGCCCAAGAAGATATCAAGATTTTCAGACTCAGGTAATTCATGTTGATACTTCATGCATAGTTGTCTCCATCTCTGGAGAAATGTTAGGAGAGGCTCCCCTTGTCGTTGTTTCAAATTGCAAAGGTCCTAGATGTTGACCAGATATTGAATATTGTGGGATTGATCATAACTCTTGTCATTTCGAGACTGACCATGACCTTGGTCATTTGGAGCTTGCTCATGACTATTGCTGAATTTACCTCCCCCCAGGAAGTGGAATGGATCTCCCATCTTGTTGGTAGTATTCTGAGAGGTCATGAAAATAAGATCGAAAGAGTCAATGGGTTCAATTCTAGAAAGTGACCCTTTAGAGCCTTGCTGATGTTGAAACAATGGGTTATAATATTCTTGAAATAATAAGTCAGACTGTATCTGAAACAATGGATTGTAATATTCTTGGAATGATGAAGAATGTGAGGATTCCTCACGACACTCAGATTGTGTGATAGGTTCAAAATGACCTCTTCCTTGATTACAAGGTTTGCTTCTATCTTGATCAGTATTCTGAATGGGATAAGTCTTGCCACTTCGAGTCGTGACAGTCATAGACGAAGATGTGATGAGAAAAGATTCAGGATAAAGCTATACTCTGTCTCTAAGATAGCGAAGGGGAGATGAATGGCTAGAACAACCAAGATGCAAGATGGACCTGGTACGAATCGTCAAAAGAAGTGGCTAGAACAGCTGAGATAAGACTATCACAATGCGAGGTACAAAAGACATAAAGAGATAAGATGAATAGATGAGAGACAACATGAGTCAAAGCAAAGATCGATCGATTCCTAACTCAAGACAACCAGTTTATGATGGTGAATGATAAGAAAATAGAAAAATAGATCACAAATAAAAAGGCAGATCAGATTTATGTCATTGATCAAGCACGTAAGACAACAATCAAGGAGTTCAAGAAAATAGTCTTCAAGCAATGGGCAAGGGACAAAGCAACCTTGTGCATGAACATGAATAGTGACTTAGTATTTCTACTCCCTAAGGACTCTACTTGCGTATGTTCTTGAAAATGTTTTAGCAGGCACTTAGAACACAACAACATCCTAGCAAGTTGTCTACAAGGATATACATGAATTTTTTAAAAGGAGTCCTCGATATATGCAAGGTACGTGAGGCACAAATCTATAGATGAGAAGAACCTGAAATCACACAACCGGGGGGAGACGGTAACCCAAATCTCCTCCTTCACTTCTCAAAGGTATAAAGTTCTTTGAGGCTTAGCCAAGAGTGAAATATAACTCATTCCCAAGAGAGGTGTCTTTGGATTCACCTCCTGATATTTATACTCTGTCAGAACACAGGAGTTAAAGTCATCCCTTGAGGTGATGAAATCCCCAAGCAGGCCTTCTAGAAATAAAAAAGTAAGTAATTCACTATCAAAAGTATTGGAAAGCACTAAAGGTGGTGCATTTAACACTTCAAGTAAATTTGAGGTGAGTCCACAAAGCAGTGCATTTAACTCCTCACACAAACTCAAAGTGAGTCCACACCCTAGAAAACTAGTGAGTTCTAAAAAGCACAAAAAAGTTGCCTGGTGGAACAATTAACGCTTCTTTCTATGTAGACCCCTCCCCTTTAATGTGGCGCTAACCTTGCAACCACAGGGTGGAATGAGGGGCTGGAAGATGAGCAAGTCCAATAACCCAAGATAGCAATCTAGATCAATCACAAGTAATCTAAGACTGCTAATCAATACTACTCATAAGTGCAAGAGGGTTTGAATCATAGAATATTTAACTTTCCAAGTAAACATGAAGTGAGTCCACAAAGTGGTGCATTTAACTCTCCATGTAAACTAGGAATGAATCCATGCCCTATATTACTCAATGAGATGTTTTTATATTTGAAACCAAGAATTACTTAATGTTTAAACACAAACATTCACTTACACAAACTTGTATGAAAGCAAATCTATGCTTGTTCATTTCCCATTAAGAGCATCAATTGAAAAATGTTCTATGAAAGCATGTAACACTCAATCCAAACACATGAGAGATTAATTTTATGCCCAAACCAAGTGTTATAGAGATTTTAAGAACTCACCTTAGGTCCAAAGATCTGCAATCTAGCATTTAGCACATATTTGAAAGTACAGAATCAAGACAAATCAATGGCAAACCGTAAGATATGTAACATTGCTGTCTTCAAGACAGTCTTTAAAGATTAATTTATTTGACCCATAAAATCACAATATTAAATTTTTTGGAAAGAATGAATTTTTTAGCCAACATCAAGAACTACCATTTCCCAAAATTACAAGGTCTTATGATTCAATTTGGTTCCTCAACCAATAACCTTTTCAGACTGCCATTTTTCTGTCATAAACCAGATTTAAAACACTAGGCCCTGCCTAGGGAATCACATATCTTTCACAGAAAGAATCCAAATGAAACCAAACTAATTTCAAAGTAACTATTAATGAATCTAGTTTCCAAATATGTAAGCCATTTATTTTTCCCACTCATAAATCATTTTCTAAGAATAAATCATTGCCTGCAACTCTAATACAGATTGTTAAAAACTAGTTTTCACTCAAATGCCCATAACTTTCACAAATCTACATAAAAATGACTCAAAACAAAAGGAAATGAAAGATAATTCACGTATCTTTCCAATGAATATTATTAGAGATCTTGATTCTTCACAATTTGTCCGTACTAGACATTTCAATATGATTGTATTCAGAGAATCTCAAATATGCAAATACCCACTTTCACCAAAATGATCATAACTTATTCATTTATTTATAAAAATGAACCAAACCAAAAACATGAGAAAGAGGATTCATCATTATATCCATCCATTACTATATTACAATGTTTCCAGGCTGTACATGGCCGTACAAGGCTTGGAACCAACACTAAATCTGAAAAACCAATCAAGAATGAGGCCATAAATAGATCTTTTCCGCCCCACGGTGGGTGCCAAAATGTGTACATGAGTGAATGTGACCTCAAATTAAACACACACACACAACATGATCATTACTCACATGATCAGATTATAGAAAAAAATATGAGTTATTCATTCCGAAATCCGTAGTGAAGTGATCTGTTGCCTCCTATGTAGATGGGGTGTTTTCAAGATTGCTCTCAGATCGAAAGCCAACAACCATAAGACCGAACTAAAATGGAGGATTTTAAAGAAAAGCATATGCATGAAAAAAAAATTGCAAGTAATCTAGAATGAATGCATGTTAATCTAGAAATGAGAATGCAAGTTCTTTTTGGTATTTTCAAATAAAAATGCAACTAGATTAAGAACAAGATAAGCAAATTAATTAAATAAGAAATGCAATGTTATACTAAAATGAACTAACTAAAATAATAACAATCAAAAGCTATGAATCACAAAGAGTGTAGTAGAATTTTGGCATAATCTATGTGCTCTCAAAAATTTCCTCAAAAAAAAGTAGTAGAATTCCACTATAATTTCTATGCTCTCAAAAAGTCCATTTGAATGAGAAAAGCAAGCTCTTAAATAGAAAAGGAGGGGAATCTTGCATGTAACTCCTTTTTCCACATGTGGGGTGTGACTCTTCACTTCCCATTAAGGCTCTTCACTTTTTTGACAAGTAAACATGGAATTATTTAATCAAAGAGTGAAATTTATGCCACATGTGAGGTGTGACTAGTTTGAATAATTTGAATAATTAAATTCAAATAGAAAGATGTCCACTCAAATAATTAAATAATGATATTAATTCCTTTTTTGATGTGTAATTAGCTAAAGGGGTAGATTTAATTTAATTTAAAGCACTTAGGATTTTAGAATTAAATTAATTTATCATAGGGATAATTTAGTAATATAAGTCAAAGACTTTTAGGAATTAATTTAGCATTTGATTATTGTAATTTAGGGTCTTTGCAACTGACATCAAGTCAAATAGAGTCAAGTAGGAGAGAGAAAATTGCCTAGTGAGATAGGACTTTGATGACATAGAATTGAAGAAATACACCAAAATTTGCCTGAAATAAATAGGTGCCAATTTTGGGGTATTGCACCCACAATCTCGCTCTCCACATGACTGTTATGGTTTGAGACTTTGCCATCAAAAGGGTCATGATAGATAATGGCTTAAACCTAAATTTGTGTACCCTGAAATTCATCCAACAAGTGGGATTCACAGAGGTTGACATATCACATGATGTTATCAACATCAAGGCCTATGATAACTTGGAGCGTACCTCACAAGGTACTATTATTTTTCCTATCAAGCTAGGCCTGACAACTCAGGACACCATCTGCCACATTGTTGATCTAGACCTACCGTACAATATCCTCCTCGACCAATGATGGATTCATTCCATCAAATTCGTACCATCTACTTATCACCAGTGTCTCAAATTTTTGCATTAAGGTACTGAGATCACCATCCATGCAAATCCCCAACCCTTCACATACTGCCATGCGTTGGAAGCTTCATTCCCCCATTAAACCCATTGTCCTAGAATTGAAATTGGCACTTTCATGGCCAACTCATCCTAATCCCATAGCGATCAAAAAACAATCCTATCCTCCACCCTCTCTTCCATCAAGATCAACAACCAGGGCTGTGGTGAATACATCATAAATGATGCATTTGTAGTAGGGGCCCTACCACTTGATCCACATACACAAGGGCGCCCAAGCCACCAAAGAAAGCCTACTCAAGCCAATCATGAAATCAAGCAGTTGGGGCCATTAACTTTTGTATCCCATGGAAACATAAATAGTTTAGAGATGGACCCTGAAATCAATAGGTGGCTATACAAAGATCCCCCACCTCCTGACACTGAGCTCCTCAGTTACTTCAAGGAAAAATATCTGATGCAGGAGCATCCTGGGTGTAAGAGCAATCTTGCATCACCCAAAAATATTTTTAGTTTTGTTTTCAATAAGGGCTATCTTGTGCAGAGCTGCTATTTATGGAAACTTGCTATTTTTAGTAAGTTAGTCATACGATCTCAGAATGTTCTGATTTCACATGTGGAGGTTCATCTCAGTCATATTAGCCTACCAGTAGAGTTTCATTGATAGATCAAGTCTAGCTTTGTAGATATTGAAGATTTTCGGCATTGGCAGCAAGGTACAGAAACTTTGAACTCAGTTTTGAAGGCTTTAGAGGGTTCGGATGAGGTCAAATTTTTGGCTGAATGAAGCTTTTTTAATTTAGGTGTTGTAGAGCTCCTCGTGCCCTTTCTGAATTGGGGTCATAATAGTCAATCAGAGCAATTGGTGATGACTTATGGTCTCCGGAAGTCGGGCCACCTGAAATGGCAGAAAATAATTTTTTTTCAAAATTTATGTTCGGGTTTCAAAAGTTATTTCGAGCCGACTATGATGTAATAAAATGAAAAATAAAATAATTCTAAGTTTGGTCGGCCCTTAGGGCTAAATTTCTGGAACCTTCTCGGGCGGTGGAAATTGCCTATATAAAAAAGGCTGTAGTGTTGTCTTAGGTAGTTCAGGACAGTTCTGGGTAGTAGATCTGGGTATTGATTTGAGGCTTTGTCCTACAGAATATTGTAAGGTAATGCCCATGTGGCTTTGCATATTGTAATTCTGAAAGTTTGTCATTCTACATTTGTGGAGATAATAAGAAGCCAATTTTCTATTCTTGCATATGGTTGTTGTTTCTCTATTTCTATTATGTGTTTGTGGTATTAAGGGGAGCACCCTTCATCAATATCCCTCATCGCACAAGTATGCCACATAGAAATGGAAACATCAAAGCAGTGGTCTAGGACCATAAGAAGGTGGAAGAAAAGATCCAATAGAGGCCTCAAAAAATCCTAAACATCAAGGCCTCGACTTTAATACCTCTCTCCTGTGCATACAAGAACCCAATACCACAACTGGGGGCACTAATCTGCCCAACGTCACTCTCTTGAATACCCTGGATGACCTCATAGAAATCAAAGACATTCCCGAAGATGAAGAAAATAAATCCTATGATGACATCTTCGATGATGATACCTGTATACACCTAAAAATGGTCATCTAGACTATTAGCCCCTTTTGCTAAATCATAAATTACTTGTTCTTGATCAAATCCTAGCTCTATCATTTATTCAATTATTTTCTATGGGCTAACCATCTTATCCTAAGTCTTTATTTATTTAAAAGGAATATTTCCTCCCCTTTTAATAAATAAAAAGCCCCCACTTTTCCTCTTATCCTAAGTTGCACAAATAAAACATTATTCTTATTTTATAAAAAGGGAAAAAACACTTTTTGTCTCATATGGACACAAAAGTCAACTCTTATTTTCTCATTGGAGGATACTTGTGCACATGGATTTCTCCTCTTTCAAGCTCCACCCTTGATTAAATCTTTTGCCTCTTAATCTCCATTGTCCATTCCTTTTCATTTCCTTTAAAAAGAGAGCTCTCTTCTTCATTCTAGATCCTCAACTTTTTATTCTAACTTTATGCTGCAGGATTTCTAGGTCACTTTGAAGCTTTTTTGAAGATTTGGAGCATTCTTAGCATCTACATCTCATTCTTGCATTCTACATCTCATTCTTGCATTCTTAGTTTAGCTTCATATTTATGCTTTCTTAGATTAGCTTCATTTCTATGCTCTAGATTAGCTCACATAGATTGATTAGCTTGGGTTGTAACACTTGCATATTTCCTTTCATAGCTTAGCTTGCATTTCCATTTCTAGCATAGCATTGCATTGCATTTTAATTCTTGATTCTTGAGGATATTGGCATTCTTGCCCTTGTCTTCATTGAATCTCCCATTGCATGGTTTACTAGCAAGGTTATAGGCTAAATAGCTCTAGCTGAGAGCATTCTTAAAAGCCCTTGCACTCCATGCCTAGGGAGCTATGGATCAATTTTTGAGACCTCATTCTTGAGTGTTCTTGAATGTAATGATCCATAGAAGTGCACCATTTTAGTGTGTACAATACCCTCCTGAGAACTTCTGTCCTCCATCAACGCACCATAAACATCATTGAAATTCCCCTCATCTATCCCAAACTCATAGACTAGGGACAACCAAGCGTAACACATATCGATGAGTTCCAAACCACAAAAGCGCTCCTAAGATTCATGGGAGCATTTGATCAACAATCAAATCAAGATCATGAATTAGCTCATGTCTGCAAGCTTGACCCTAAAAGATACTTCAGGGAAGACGATGTCTTTAGCCACAAAATTGAAAAAGAAAAAGAAAATAATGAGTCCTTATGTGAAAACCCCTATGGGGCACATTTTGATTCTAAAAAACTAAAAATAAAGGGCGTATCTTCTGGTGAAAACCTCTCTGAGGCACTAGAAGATGAGGACTTGCCTCTTCCCCCCATCTAGGACTATAGGCTGGAGCAATCATCAATCATCATCGAGGAAACAAAGCCAGTCAACTTGGGTACTGAATAATATCCAAGGATCACTTACATCGTAGCATCTCTGACTGAAGAAGAAGAAATGGCTTTCACAATGCTCCTTAATGAAGCCATAATCAACTTCACATGGTCATGTGCACACATGCCAGGGATTGATCCAAATCTAGTTGCTCACAATCTTGCAGTGGATCCTAATGCAAAACCAATCAAACAAAAGCTTCAAAAGATGCAATCCAAAGTCGCCCTACTGGTAAAGGAAGAACTAGAAAGTCTCCTACAAGAAAAAGTCATTAGAGCTATTTTCTACTCAGAGTGGATCTCAAACATGGTGCCTGTCACTAAGCCTTCTGGCAAAATCAGAATCTGCACCGACTTTAGAGACCTAAACAAAGCATGTCCAAAGGATGATTTTCCCTGACCAAACATTGACATGATAGTGGATCTCATAGTAGGCCATGAGATGTTGTCACTCATGGATGGCTTCTCAGGTATAATCATATCAAAATAGCAGAGGATGATCAACACAAAATGATATTCACCACACCATGTGGTACCTTCTACTAATATGATGCCATTTGGGCTAAAGAATGCAGGGGCCACCTATTAGCAAGCAATGAGAACAATCTTCCAAGATATGATACACAAGATCCTTGAGGACTATGTGGATGATATCCTTGCAAAATCTAAGACATGGCTAGAACACCTTGATATTCTTGATCGTGTGTTTGATCGCATCCACCATTATGGCTTAAAGCTAAATCCAAAGAAGTATATCTTTGGTGTAACATCTGGCAAGTTGTTAGGTTTCATCGTATCATGACACAACATAGAGATTGATACAAAAAAGGTCAAAGCCATCACATAAATTCCTTCTCCTAAAACACTCAAGTAGCTCAGAAGCCTTCAAGGAAAATTGCAATTAGTGCATCAATTCATATCACAGCTAGAAGACAAGTGCCAACCTTTCACACATCTGATCCACAAGGATACAAGCTTAAAATGGGATCCTATCTACCAAAGAAGCTTTGAGAAGCTAAAAGAATATCTAACCAATTCTCCCATGCTTGTACCGCTAGTTCCAAGATGTCCTCTACTCCTATACATCTCTGCAACTACTACAACACTGGGGGCACTCTTAGCGCAACACAATGATAACAACAAAGAAAGGGCAATCTATTACATCAACCGAACTCTTGTCAGCTATGAGCTCAACTACTCACCAATGGAAAAGGCATGCCTTGCAGTGGTCTTCACCACTCAAAATATCAAATATTAGATGCTCAACGACACCATCAAGCTCATCTCAAAGGTGGACCCACTCAAGTATCTTCTATCAAGGACAACTCTCATAGGCTGTATGGAAAAATGGGTCATGTTGTTAAGCGAGTTTGACATATGACATACAATACATAGACATGAAAGAAATCAAAGGGCAAGTAATTACTGATAAGTTAGCAGAAGCACCCATAGTAGATGCATATCCACTAATCATGGAATTTCCCGAGGAACACCTATGCATGATCAAAGAACAACTAGCATGGAAGCTATATTTTGATGGCCCCAATACATCACATGGATTAGGGGAAGGAATCCTATTCATCACTCCTCAAGGTGACTACATCCCTAAATCATTCAAATTGGGATTCCCTTGCACCAATAACATTGTAGAATACAAGGCCCTCATCTCAGGCCTCAAAATAGCCGTCCAATGGAACATAACAAAACTGCAAGTGTTTGGAGATTCATAGCTGATAATCAAGCAAGTCCTAGATGAATTTCAAACAAAGGATGACAAGATTCTACCCTACAAGGAACTAGTGGATAGATTGAAAGAGAACTTTTTGAGTCTATAGTTCACACAGATACCAAGGCTACAAAACAAATTTTCTGATGCAATGGAAACCATCAGATCCTTATTGGAAATCCTTGCAACTCATCACAGTATGAATTCTTAGTCAAGCAGCTACACACACCTGCTTATGAGAACACTGATTCAGAAATGGTGTGCATCTTGGTTTGTCCTTTGTCCCCATGGTACTATGACATTCATGCATATATTAAAAATGGTATCATATCCCCCTATCTCACCAACACCCAAGGCCAAAACCTAATTCACAGAGCTTCCCGCTACACTCTTGTAGCCAACACCCTTTATCATCAAGGATATCACAACATCCTCTCTAGGTGTTTAGATTCGAACAAGGCCATCCTAGCTTTACAAGAGGTACACGCTAGAATTTGTGGTGCCTACACAAGTGGCATGGTCCAAGAAAAGTAGTTTCTTAGAGTTAGGTATTACTGGCCAACAATGGAGCATGATTCCTATGAATTTGTAAAGAAATGCTTACCATGTCAGCAACACACAAATCTGATCCATGCTCTAGCTCAAGACTTGCATCCCATTGCGCACTTTGACCATTTTCATGTTGGGTCTTCAACCTCATTGGGTTAATCACTCCCCTTTCCTCCGATGGACATAAATATATCATAACAACCACATAATACTTTATAAAGTGGGTTGAAGTGATTCCTCTCATCCTTACTATTGGCATCCAGATATCCAAGTTCATTCTCTACCATATCATTTGCTGCTTCAGCATCCCATCCACCATCTTCACAGATCATGCCACACCTTTTGAAAACTAGCATGTGGATGATCTATGTGCTAGAATCTACATCCACCATCATTTATCTAGCCCATGCTTCCCTCAAGGAAATGACCAAGCTGAGGCAACCAATAAAACCATCCTGAAAATCCTCAAGAAGGTTGTCAATGATTTTGGTCATGATTGGCACCTCCAAATAAATCCTGCCCTCTGGGCCTATCGTACTTCTTATCATACTCCCACAAGCATCACCCCATATTCCCTTGTATATGGTGTCGAAGGCATTCTACCCATTGAGGTCAAGCTCCCATCATTGTGTGTCTCCATGAAGAACTATACCATTGATGAAGACTACCGCGTGGCACGCCTCACATAGCTAGACCTGTTGGATGAAAAGAGGCAACAAGCATATGATCACCTGGTTGCATATCAGAATTGACTCAAAAGGAGTATAACAAAAAGGCCCATCCTAGACAGTTCTAGGTCATCAACATGGTCCTCAAAGAAAATTAGAAGGTCCAAGCACATCAAGAGAAAAAAGGCAAGTTTGAACCTACTTGGTTGGGTCCTTACATTGTCACAACATGATTTCACTCAGGAGCCTATCAACTATCCAAACCAGAAGGTGAGCCCCTAAATGATCCTATCAAAATCATACATCTGAAGCAGTTCTATTCTTGAACCATATCCTATTTATCCAAAAAATCCATAAAAATTGGAAAATCCTGAAAAATACAAAAAAATCAAAAAGCAAAAAAACAAAGAAAAATAATCATCCAATGGTGAAAACTTGGCAATTCAAGCGCCTTGGACAAGTATGTTGGTGAAAACCTAGAAACATGTGCCATACATAGTGGACTAGATCATTATCTATCAAACTCCCATCCCCACCCAGCCCAATCCTCTTTATCCAATCCCCATCCCCACCACTAGCCCATCAATCCCAAGGTGTTCTATCCTCAAGTCTATCTAACGCAGCAATCGGTTCCTATCCCAAATCCTGAGCTTTTGTAAATATTTGTTATAAATATCTCCTCATCCATTGTACCTATCATCATGTCTTATTATATATATCCTCGTAAGTCCTACAACAACTTTGATCCGATAACTTGTCCCACCTAGCCTTGTCCTTCAGCAACATCTTTTGTCGACTATCCTTGATCTCATGATTATCCTTGATTCATCATTTTCCAACAAAAATACACATTATCCTCATTAACTAAGTTCTTGAGGATGTATCCTTCCTCATGTCCGACCTAATATTCCATCAATCAAATTGGGTCACTGTAGGATGTATCCTTCCTCATTTTCAGACTTAATCTTCCCCCCATCAATCAAAATCAATCCTTCTCCTTGGGAAAGGATATTTTTTGGATTTCTCACTTTGGTCTTGGATTTTTTTCCTTTGGATCTTGTTTATCTTTTATGGCTTCTTTTTGTTCCTCTCCTCAAAGTCGCCACGATCCTTTATATGATGGTGCACTACAAATGAGGGCAATTTGGGGCAATGTCTTTTTGATCTTTTGCTTCTGCCTGTGAGTCAGTTGGACATGACCCTTTCATGTTTCACATGTGATATTATGGGTTACATGGTGCACTTGGGAAATGTCATTTGTTTGTGGTTTCTCCAGCATTGTTTCTACCATGCTTCCTCTTGGGTTCATGTGTGATGCTGGATAACCCTTACGTGTCTTTTTTATGTCAGTCCTATGCAATGCTGGTGACAAGGCCTTGAGTTCCCAGTAAACTTGGAAGGTCTCTACTATTTCTATATCAAACTAGGTTGTGCTATCCACATTTACACAAGGAGCTCCCCAAATCCCCCATCTTACATCATATAGATTAAATCTTGCATCTTACATCCTTCATATAGCTTCATCTTGCATCCTACATTCCACATCCTCTTGCATTCATGCACCTTTTCTCTTGGAAGGATGTTTATTTATCCTCTCTTCTTGTCTTTCTTCCTCCTTTCCTTTCCCTTATGTGTTCTTTTCAAGAAAATTCCACAATGTTTCCTCTTTGTGTTATTTTCTTGAGGGGGCACAACCCCTCATCTTCTAAATTCTAGCATGGGGCATCTTATTTTCTTGTCTTTGACGCACATCACATTAGAGAGGGGAGAAATGTAGACACCTAAAAACCCTTTTCCAAATAAAAATATTTTATTTTGCCAAAAACCCCTGATGAAATCATCATTAATTAATTAGTTTTTATTGTCATTATCGCTTCTCTTATTTTTAGTTAAATACATTTAATTAAAGAATCCCCTCCCAAAAGCATTTAAATCCATTTTGAATGATTTTCCCTCTAATTTATTAAATAATATTTAATAAATTATGTCACAATCCTTAAATAAATTAAATATTTATTTAAAGCCTAAAACCCTAGAATCTTCTAGAAAACCCTAAACCTATCTAACCTTTCCTAAACTTGCTTATAGGGTGATTCCTAACCTTCTTAGTCTAAACCCTCATCCTTTGACATTTGGTCAAACCCCCTCATTAATGAGCCTTACAGACTCATTAATGGCCTCTTACACCCTCATTAAGACTCTTATAGCCTCTTAATGAATCCCATGTCTCCTCTTCCCACCTTGGTTCCCTAGGCACACTTCCCTATTATTTCTCACACATGTGTGAGCAACCCTTAACCCTCATCCCCTTGACCATACCCCAAACTCAACCCCAAACTCTACCCCTAACCTTGACTCTGACCCTAATTCCCCTTCCTAACCCAAGCCCTTCCTCAAATCCTATAAATAGTCCTCTCTTCCAAAAGAATTTTACCAATTCACATAATCATTTCATGCATAGTTATAATGCTAATTTAAATCTAGATCATCTTAGCTTAAATCCTAATTTGTTAGATTTAGCTCATTTTCTAAGCTTTCTAACTCACATCTTAGCTTAGCATTAATGGGTTAATATAGTTTATTTCATTGTTTTGCATAGAATTATCATCACATCACTTTCATATTTGGATGAAATAAATCTACCATAATCATTCTTAGCTTAATCTGCATTTTAGCTTCATTAGGCTCCTTGGGGATTTAGGGGAAAATCAGGTGTTCCATACCCGATTCTATGCCACTATGGGGTTCTCATGGTCCTTAGTTGATCCTAAACCTTCTTGAAATACATTAGGGACTTTATCCTAGTGTTGAAAGAGAACACCTACATCCCTAAATCGAGGGCAAATCAAATGGTGACATGGTCCTCCCGTTTAAGCTCTATTTGAGTGTCTTTGCAAATAGATTTTACTCTATGCTAGGAATATGCTATTAGGATAATGTTTGAATGTCTACACTTGTTCCAAAAAGGTTAGGTTTTCACTAATCACACATAGATCTATGTGTTTTTGAGGGCATACTTGATTCTATATCACATTCCAAGTTCAACTCTTTAGATCTCAATAAAATTTCAAACATCTTCATCGGTATGAGTTATTTCTTCATCCCTCCATGAGAGTATGTGCAAAGTGAATCTACTATTTATCTTTTTACATACTTTCCTTTATGAATTTTTTTCCATTTTCAAGGTTGATTCACAAATAGGGGTTTGACCAAGGAAAACCTCTTTAGACAACCTTCTTCTTCATTTTTTTGTGCAGGAATAGATTATAGAGCCACCAGATCGAGATTGGATACAATAGGAAGTCCTTGAAAAATTCAATCAAAATTTCCTAGTGCAAAATACCATTGGCAATCTATCCCTAGGTAAAAAATGAGTTTCAACCTATTTCTGGCATTTTTCAGCTCAAATATCACCTATAGGTCAGATTTGAGCTCTTCTTTCTGTTTCTATACTTTTCTACTCATTATTAGTCTGCATCAGTCTGCTATTTCCAATTTTCTGTAACTTGTATAATTAATCACTTTAATCATATTAATACATCATTTCTATTTCATCAATCACATATTTTAGGGAAGGAATCAATGTACCACTTAGAATTTGAGTCTCCTCTTGAACCTAGTAGGACATCTTCCTTTCAAATGTGTAATTGCTGAAAAGGAGGTGATTTACTCATCCTTATTGATTGCTTCCATTTTTCATTATATAAGAAGACAATGTAAAGAATGAACCAAAGAAAAATAAACAAGACTAAAACAAATAAATATGGAAATATCAAAAAATAAAGAAAATAGAGAAAAAATAAATACAAAAAAAGAAGAGAGTTAAGAAAATAAACCTAAAGTAATATAAAAATATAAAAACACTTATTGAGAGAAAAGAAACAACTAAAAAAGAAAAAAAAAGTAATCTCTCTCTTTCTCTCTCTCTCTCTCTCTCTCACACACACACACACACTGGAATGAATAAGAATAAGAAAATAAATAAGTGTTAGTATAATCATGTCTAAGATTACCAAGAGGGGGGGGGGGGGGGGGGGGGGGGGGCGCTGAATCAATAATCTATCCAATCACAAAAATTCAAATCTTTTAATTCATTTTCATATTCTCTTATCAATATGCATTCACCCTTTTAACCTTAACATGAGATAAACATCACATCAAAGATAATCATCCACACGAATCAACACATAACACCAGTATTTTTATCGTGAAAATCCAACTTGGAAAAAACCATGGTGGGGATGACACCCACTAAGAAAAATGCACTTTTTTGGAGTAGTTAATATTTTAGCCCTGTTTAAAGCTTACAATATGCCTGGTTAAGAGAAAGAACCTGTTAGGAGTCACCTGGTTAAGGGATCTACCTTTAGCTTTGTTAGGAGCTTCACCCTATTAGGAGTGACCTGATTAAAGGAATTCAAACACAAGTTAATGTGTCACCCTATCAAAGGATTTACAAATCAGACATGTTAGGGTCTACATAGTTAAGGGATTTTGCTTGATGAAACTGTTAGGGATCAACAAGTGAAAGTGATCTGGTTAATAACTCCATTCTCAGCCAATATAGATCCAATTCATGCTCAAACTCTGCTTCACATGCAGCCTTTGCAAGACCTCTGATCGCAACCTCTGTTCATCGATCTTCTTCTTCCTCTTGCTTCCTCTGCACACATTATAATATGTATAAAAAATGTAATAAATATGTTTTACAACTTAAGGTGGCAAAACATCCATAATACATCATTACAATACATTCCCGCTCAATCCTTGAATCCTAAAATGTAATACCAATTATCATTTACAATTTTAGATTCATGTCGCCCTCCATATCCATCGCACAATTGATTTGATAAGGAAAAGTCAAACCATATCACACTTTCCATTGTTCTTACACAACTACAAGAGATTCGATCACCACGATCATAAAAATGCCAACTCATCATTCCACATCAATCTACCATATCACTACAATCCTTCGAACACATAATCATTTATCGCAACATGGTGCAACATCACCGGTTAAGGATCTGACCGATTATACTAAGAACTTTTGTTTTTACTGAGTGATCTTCCGTCCATCGTAACTCTGTTCTCTAGTAACCAATCATGATGCAGTCTTGCCAGAAACTCTATACATAGTTAAGATAATATATATCCTACATCGCAACACTTGAATCCAAACCTTTTTGACAAAATCATCAAATAATCACTCCTTGGGTTCATCCTATTCTTCCTTTTGATTTGCCACCCTTCAATCAATTATAAGTCACAATATACATAAGATAAACCTATGCGGTCATAGATATAGAATCTACAGACATCACTTAGTTTTCCATTATGATTGCACATCTCAACACACCTCGAGATTCATTCAACTGATCATTCCTTTACTTATCAAGAACATAGTCCACAAATAAACACCTAGTTGTCATCAATGACAATATCATAACTGATCATCCTATCATCAGTTTAACATCAAACACATACCATAATATACTCAACTCATCTGATCATCAGTTATGCCAACAATAAGATCATCTTATAAGAAAAACTAAAACTAAATAAATAAAATAATGTAAAATGCAAATGAAACAAGTGTGTGTGTATATATATATATACATATACATATATATATATATATATATACACATACATATATATATATACATATATATATGTATGTGTATATATATATATATATATATA
>BSBK01005887.1:0-7500 GCA_027943335.1 Chamaecyparis obtusa
GCAAACCACATATTTACTACTCCTCTTGTTGGTCTCCATCCAAAGCATCTTATGGAAAACTTGAGCGGCTTTTCAAAGATTTTTTGTGGTCTTCTGATACTCAGAGGCATGGTTTTCATTGAGTTTCTTGGGAGTATTATTGTTTGCCTTGGAATTATGGTGGTCTTGGACTTCTTTCTACACATAGGCAAGGGTAGGCTCTTTGTGTCAAGTGGGTGGTTCGCTATGTTTCTGGAGATGAAACCTAAAAATTTCTTCCATGACATTGCCATTTCTTCTTGGTATCCTTTACATCGCCAAGCCTAGAGAGATTATTGGTTTCTAGATCCTCTTAGTCATGAGGGAACCAGTTTAAATCTAGGGTTATTTCATTGCAAAAAGTACTTAGAGTTCTTGGGAAGCAACAAAGTCATGGCTTTGGTGGCATGGTTTTGGTTTTAGAGATGGCTTGTCTTTCAAACCAACACAACCTATGGTGGACACCTTTGATCCAAATACAAGGGCTTCCTCTTGCTCAAATTTTGGGTTTTCGTGCTCTATGCTTTCATAGGCAAGGAATAAAACCCCAAGGGACCTTTTTTATAGGTCTACCATGTCTCTCACGGGTTGGGAGGATGCACAGGTTCAATTTCATCTGACCCTTCAAGACAAAGATACTTTTGAGTTGCTTGTTTCCCCACTTACCAGGAGAACTTTTGCATAAGATTGGGATAAAAAGTCTTACACATGGTGGAAATATTGGAGATGGTACCCATAGAATTCCTTTCAGTAGTATAGGCCTTGTCAAGACTATTAAGGATTTCTAGCCACTTGCCTATGGTTGAGGTTTTAAACTAGCATTGGCAATTTGTAATCTTCTCATTCTATTTGGAGATTGTTGTTTATTACTATTTGGTAGATAACATTACAGAACATAAAATTGCACATTTTTCTTGGTGTATTTTGTTTTAAGGCTTACCTTTAGGTTCTTGTCTTCACCATTTGGGTATCCCAGATCCACATTGTCCTTTTTTTTGTCAACCTAAGTCCTTTCTTCATCTCTTTTAGTTCTGTCGACGAGCTCAAAAATTATTAGGTTTGGATCTATGATTTTTTCCCCCATTTCATCTAACCATGTTTTCTTGGCAAATGGTTCTTCTCAATTATACTCCTTCCCTTCCTTTCCCTTTCCACATCTTTGGCACACTTTCAGAATGGAGAATTCTCTTTGCAATTTGGAAAGAAAGATATGCGATGGTTTTTTCAAATACCATTACTGATACTAATGTGCCCATTTTTTATAAATCCTGTATTTTTAATAATGTGATGCTTCAGATCTAGGTCCAAGTTGATAAGGTTTCCTTTGAGATGGTGCATTTTTAGGAGCTTCTCCAGCACTAGGGAAATGCTCCCTACACGATGGCTAGGGTTCCCCTAGAGGCCTCCACTTCTGGCGGTCGTTCCACTTCTCCTAGGTGGTGACATGGGCATAGTTCTTCTAGTAGACGTGCAGATTCTCAAACACATCCACCTTATCACTGGTCTCCTCATCGCTAATTTTCACCACATGCATTTGTAGTGCCACCTCACCTTTGAGGATCCCCCTTGGGTTGGACTCTCGTTGCTGGTGATCCCTAGGCTATGCTTTCTTCTGCAAGTTGGCCTTCTCAAGTCACATATTCAAGTTGACATTATTATTCCAAATATTTCCCTAGGTTGGTGCTGATAATTTCCTCACAGCAGGAATACAAGGAGAATGAAGAAGAAAAAGATGACAATTGGACCTTGGACATTGTGTATCCAAGTTAATTACAGAAGACTCAAGAATCATGGATGAATGAGGCTGATATGACTAGTTTAGATGGAGAGATGGATGAGAAATGTGCAAGCCACTTGATTCAGGAAAGACAAGGAAAAGATTTTCAATAGGTTCAAGTGAAAATACACTGGTATTATCCCCATCATTCATGAACGAATCAAATAGGTCAAGAAAAAGTATCCTTTATAGAATGTTGTTGATTGCGATTCATCCTAGAAGAGTCAGATGAGTTTAGGGGAGTATTATGGGAGTCTAACCAAGATGATCAATTCTGAGAACTAGGTCCCTCTTCAGGTGGCAAAAGTGCATGAATAGGAACCATCTCAATTCTAGATCTTCCTATGTTCCATGAAGTTGTGACAGGATGGTGTCTTATGTATTCATGATTTTTTTGGATCATTGTTTTGATTAGATGGCTTAGGAGCCATAGGAACACTTTCCATAAAAGGGTGTAAAGGAACATCATCATTAGCTTGAGCTAGAGAATTAGAAATTTCTCCTCTTTCAAAGTTGGTAGAAGGAGCATATCTCTGTATAACATCAACTAGTATTTCCATAGTAGTATCTAATAGGGAATCCCACTCATATTCATTTGAGCTCATTTTGTTATTGTAATACTGTCTGATGTAGTTAGTTAGAGACATAGTAGGGGGTAGATTGTCTTCTTCACTTTCGTCTGTCAAAGGAAGTTTCTTCTCAATAGCAGGATCTTGCTCACTAGCAGGAGCAATAGAGTAGTTTAAAATAGGCATACCCTGAGGCATATCCAAGATATGGGAGACATCAGCTAGTTGCCCCCAATCAGGATGTGTGTGATTAGAATTAGCAGTATGTTCAATAGTAGAAGTAGTTGCAGTCTATTTAGTAGAGTGAATAGGATCTTCTTGGTTAGGGCCAGGGTCATGTTCTTGAGGAGCTTTAGAAGGTAGATAAGGCTCTCCCTGATAATTTGGATTAGAATTCTGAATATGCAAAATCCTTTCATATGTCATAGGTTGGATTTCTGCTTCTTCTTCATTATCTGAATCTTCCATATACATTAGTGTTGCTACTAGGTTTGTTAAACTTATGTCCATAATAACAAACACCAGTTTTATCCTTGGGATTTCTAAATTCAGTATGTAAAGATTCAAGAAGACCTTTGTTCTTACTAAGAGGAATTTTTTCATCGTGTCCTCATTTTTTGCATAAGTCGATAGCCAATACCATATTTTTCAGGTGAGATTTCAGTATGTTTGTCTTTCTGCTCAAGTTCTTTGTTCTTATAGAGTAAGGTAGCACTTTCATCTCTAATTTCTAGCTCTAAGGGAATTGTAGCCTTAATCATTCCAGTACCATCATGAATAATGGGCATTGTAGTTGATGGAGATGATTTTCCATGTGATTTTGAAGAGCTAGGAAAAGTGTCCACTTGATAGGTTCCCATACCAGTAGGTTTGAAAAATATTCTTTTTCCTTGATTTAGTATAGGAACGTTCTTTTTCTGATTTGTCAAGATTTGATCCTTCTTTATTATGAGGAATCATTCAATCTAATTTCTTAAGATTGTTATAGGTACCTATTGAATCTGCGGGAATGGTAATCTCAATTCCATCATTAGGGAATTTTATGTAGCGATGATATGTGAAGGTATTAGTTGGGTGACCCAAGAGTATATTGTATGCTAGAGGAATATCCAGAACTTGGACAAATGATGTCTCACTGAACAAGACCTACCAAATAGGCAAGACTACTAGGCCTTTAGAAGAGTGTTCTTCTTCATCTTATGATTTGATTGTTATCTTGTGTTAGGGATAAACAACATGCTCTGAGAAACCAGAGGTTTAACTAGTTTTAAAGTACACATGTTCAAACTCGTGCCTCCATCTATCCAAACACGCTTAACTCAAAACTAGTGGATGGAGACTTCAATGTGGAGAGGTTGATTATGAGGTTGACTGATAGATGTGTCATTTTTTTCAGAAAGGTTAGATATGCTAGTGATGCAAGGTGTCCAACCATGGACTAGAACTTTCCAATGTCTAGGTCATTAGGAATATTTTCCACAAGAAGGGCTTGATCAATAATCTCCCTATGACTAGGAGAGATTTGCAAAAGCTCAAGTATAGAGATTTGAGCTTGAGTATGTTGAAGTTGGTTAACCAGATTAGGATCCCATGTAGTTGACAGGGTAGTTGGTTGAATTGTTGAGGTTGATATTTGTTGAGGAGCATAGGAGGAAGATGAAGCTTCTCCTGATGGAGTTTTGAGAGCTAGTTGCTACATTAGATGATTCAGCCTTTAGCTTTTCCTTTAGAGTGATCAGAAGATTCAAGCATGTTGATCACATTGTCATTGTTAGAGTAAGTATAGGCAACTTTGTTTATCCTTTTCCTTGGAAGATTCTCCTTTTTCAAATTTAGGAAAAGGCTCTTTGAAAGCCTTGTGATCATTTTTATCTTATGGAGAATCAACCACAATAGTCCCATTATCAATTAGATCTTGAATGATATTTTTGAGTTTCATGCATTCATTAGTTTATGGCCTTTGTTTCAATGATAATCGCAAAAGTGCTTTTCATTCCACCATTTAGGCTTGATCTCAAATCATAGGGCCTTGAATTGTCAGGAAAAGTAATAATTTGATTGGCTAAAAGCATCTTTAGAGAGTTTTCCAATGATTCTCCAAGAGGAGTAAAGGTTATCTTAAGCTTAGAAGCCCAAGGATTATCAGTTTTAGCTTTCACAACAGTAAACAAAATGAAATCTTTCTCTTTAATAGTTGTATACTATGAAGTTGTAGCCATAATTCTATCATTAATGACATCCTTATTCTTTTTCCAGAATTTATTTTTATCTTTTTTATGATGGTTGTTAGAAGAGGATTTAGATTGAAGAGTTATATCGCCCTTACGAACAAGGACATCCTCTATGCAAATAGATATTTCAACCAATTTATCAAATGAAGTATGAGTTTGCATCTATAATGCATAATTCATTTAGGAACTAGAGAGTTGATAAATATATCAATCTTTTTGGTCTCAAGAATCTATCGCAGATAGTGCAGGTATAGCTTTCGCCACCTTTGAAGGAATGTCACAAAAGACTCACCCTGATGTTGTTTGATGTTACAAAGATCAAGCATAGTGATAGCATGTTGAATGCTATAGGAGTATTGTTGAATGAATCTTTGCACTAGCTGGTCAAGGGACTTGAGAGGAGGAGATAGTTTGGTGAACCACTCCATAGATTGACCACTAAGACTCCTAGGAAAGATTCTCGTGAGATAAGTGGGTTCAAGCAAGAAATCCATGCTAAGTGCACAAAAATCTCTAATGTGATCATGAGGATATTTGCTACCATCATACTTCTCATATTTAGGAAACTCGACCTTTCAAGGAAAAGGTGGCATGTGTAGATCCTTGTCAAAAGGAAATGAGCAGATAGCCTCAAGAGAGAAATATGTTCTTGGTTGATCTTTCTCTTTTTCTAAGTTTTGCATGTGCTTCATCATGTCTTCCATCTATCTCCTCATGATTTCTATTTCATATGGTTCTTCCTTTTTTATTAGATTACCAATGTCAAAGTTGTGCGGTATCTTAAACTCTGTGTGAGGCTAGATGAAAGAAGTATTGATCTTAGTTTTGATTTAATGACAACTTTCATTAGCCTTTTTAAGTGTTCATCTTGTTGAAATTGTAAGATGTCTTCCTTAGTGATTTAATTATTTGAATCACCACCTTATGAGCAATGTGATCCATGTCTAGTGTGTTGACAACCATGTTGTGAACCATGTCTACAGTTGGGAGGTTCTTGGTTTTCTTGTCCAAAGTATTTATCACCCAATTTTTTTAGGAATTCTCCAATCCTCTTGCTTCATTCATCCATGATCAAAGTGTAAGAAACACTATGTGCCAAACTAGGAGAGGATAGAGACTCACTAGAGATGTTAGCAAGGGTTTGAAACCCCAAGGTATATGACCTTCTTTAGTTGAGTTTTCAAAGCTAGCTTTGGGTTGTTTTCCTTCACGGATCTATGATCTAGTTGTGACTGACATGAAAGAGGATTGTCAAAAGCCAAATAGGATGACTTATGATGACTTTATGTTCAAGCTAGGTAATTAAAGATGTTCACTTGTCCAAAGTGTAATAGTGTAAGAGATATAGAGTAAAGAATACTTGCCACAAAGTTCCCAATTGCGGGGAGATCCCTATGTATGACACTTGTGAAAAAGCAAGAGGTTGAATACAGAATCCAAGAGAGTTGATCAAAGAGATGGTGGACAAGTGAGAATTCTACTAGCCAAGTATGTAGTCAAGAAACCAAAGCGACCTTTTCTAGATAGAGGTAATTCCTAACATGTTGGAATGTACCAAATAACAAGATAAGTTAAGCATAGAAATGGAGAAGCAATAGTGAAAAAGTTTAAGCTTAGTCCAAGAGTCTAGTTCAAAGGGTTGCAAAGGTGATTAACAATATTGGAGCATTTCCCTAGACAAGTCTCATTTTAAAATCATGTAGTGAACAATGCAATAGTCTTAAAACAATCCAACAAGGGACAAAGAAACCTTGTGGATACAAGCATATGTGAAGTCTTACTAAGGTGTAGCAATGTCCAAGTATAGAAAGTGTATGTTCAAAAAATGTTTTCACAAGTCTCAGCACAAGAAGACACATCAAGAAATATACCTAAGGTCAAGTAGGTAGTGTTCCAACCTTTGCCCACAACTTGGTACCCTTTGCTTCACACAAAGTGATGTTGGCTCTGTCATGGATTTGCATCCAATGGAGTACATATGGTGAGTGTCTTGGGGTGATCTAGGTTAAGTCCACTTGATCAATTCATGCACAAAGGAAAGCACACAACCAAAAAGGATAACTTCTAAGTCCTAAGGTGTTTAGTAAGGTCCTCCATTCATGACAACCCCTTGTAGTTTCGCAAGTGGAATTAAGGCCTAGCCCTACAAGCACCCAAGATGCATAGTTCTTGAAATAAAGATTTTGACATCTCGACCCTTCACAAAAAGAATATATTCCCCTTGTCACCTTGTAAACAAGATTACAAGCAACCATTCAAGTATAGTCTTGCTTAGCAAGATTTAGGCAATTAGGCCCTACACATGAAGAAGCATAAGGAATGGAAATTAGCCAAGTCTTCTATCTCTTTGGATTGAAAGAAGCTTTTGATTATAGTGGGGTGGAGTAGATCAATTTTCTTGTTCCCCACTTGGGTCATTCCCAAAAGATTGCTCCTTTGGTAGGCCCTCTAAAGGTAAATGCAAGAAAAAAAATGGATAGCTAGTGGAGGTCTAGATTTCTAATTTTCCCATGAGGAAAAGATAATAGTATCCTACTCCATAGTTTCTCCCAAACACATCAAGAACATGTTAATTTACCCAAGACCAATTGCAAGTGATCAACCAAGTAGATCTAGATTTTTTATTTTCCATGAGGAAAAGAGCATACTCCCCTACTACCCAACCAATCACAAAACAAGCCTTCTAGTTAAGCTAGGTGCCTAGAAATCAAATGTAATCAAACACATAGTTTATTTGTATCTCCAAGGAAACCTACAAGACAAGGCATTAGTAATTTCAAGTTGAATTCTTTGACAAGCGAATCCTACATCACAAAATGTTAGTAGGCATGAAGATATGGAGCTCTTTGATAAGAAAGACCCCGCAAAAACCATAATTTAGGGCATGAAAAACATGCAAAATGAA